>JASANE010022099.1:0-46659 GCA_030248225.1 Trileptium ribeirensis | reverse complement strand
TGAAAGTTTTGTTAAATTTGTAATTTCATACTTGGTTGCAACTTTGATGCCAACGGCAAAGTTAAAAAGTGATTAAAAATACATTAGCTATGCTTGATTGCGAAAATGGCGCTAACGACCATCTCAAAAATCGATTAAAATGATTGAGCCTAATTGCCTAACTTTTTGATTGACAAAATTTGCCTAATTACCAAGTCAAAAATCCATTAAAAAGTCATTAGTACGGTTAGCTGCATTTCTTGCGAAGTGGGTGGGTGGGTTGGAGATCGACGTCGCCTCGAGAGGAGAGGATTTGAACCTCGGGAGGTATGATCCTCCTATCTTCTCCGTCAACATGTATGAATGTAATATGTAGAAATTATTACACTATTATATATACTAACTACATTATAATTATAATATATATTATGTTATAATAAAACACAGTATTTCATTGCGGATAGTGGAAAGCTTTACATAACTGTCGTGTAGTAATAAAATAGTGAAACGCAAAATGGTGGTGGTGATTTCACTATTGTAACTGCTGAGTAGATACTGTCAAAAAGTGTCATCAAATATTTAAAAAAAGATACATCACATTTCGCAGAAGAAAAGCAGTGTAAATTACACGTTACTTGCTTGCAATATTACAGTTTTGCACTTGCTGCAAAGTGCATCTAGTATGTGTAGTCTGTCTAGTTACTACTAGTACTGGTGGAAGTTTTCATTCAAAGTTAATAAATATTAAAAAAATTAGAGTAAAAATAACGTTAAATCCTCAATAAAAACACGTAAAAAAATTTACACAATGAACTGGTAAAAATAAAATTATGAAAATGTATAATTCTAGTTATTATTATATATTATATAGTTATTATATATAGAATATGCAAACACATAATTAGCGAACGATGACACAAACGTTCGGCAATGCAACAGACGTGAAGCAATTTAAAGAAGCCTTCAAAAATATTATTTAAGAGTCACGTTTTTAAGTTCCCAACCCAAACCCTCCATCGAAATCATTTCTCCAACGAACGAATACCCGAAGCAATTTAAAGAAGCCTTCAAAAATATTATTTAAGAGTCACGTTTTTAAGTTCCCAACCCAAACCCTCCATCGAAATCATTTCTCCAACGAACGAATACCCGAAGCAATTTAAAGAAGCCTTCAAAAATATTATTTAAGAGTCACGTTTTTAAGTTCCCAACCCAAACCCTCCATCGAAATCATTTCTCCAACGAACGAATACCCGTTCGATTGGGTAAAAACTGTCAACTGCAGGCCATTTGATGTGTTTTTGAAACTCACCTAAGTAAAACTATACTAAAAATAGGTTTCTGTGAAATTTTAAAGAATTTCTTTAATTTTGCACCAGCAGATATTCTTTTAAAATTCAATGAAATATTTCTTAAAATTTTAAAGAGGTATGATGTTCAAGATATTAAGTCATGGATAAGTATTTGTTTACCCGTTATCGCATTAAGCGCTGTCTCATTGAATATTTTGAGAAACATAGATAGTTCATAGGATTTAGTTGATGGTGATTGGTCGGTTTCTTGGAATAACTCCAATAGAAGCTTCTAGAACATTCCAAGGTGATGAGTCATCGATTTAATGAATGCGTGGGCGTAGGGGGATCATTATTATATGTATTACGTATATATGTATATAATATATAATAAATGAATGGAGGGGGAGCATATATTACGTATATATGTGTATATTATAATGCGGGCGGAGGGGGACCATGTATTACGTATATATGTATATGTATATATTATACTGCGGACGGAGGGGGGGGTCATGTATTACGAATACATGTATATGTATTTAGGGTCATTAATCATATTTGACAGGTAATTAATCATTATTTCTCCTAAAAATTTGACAGGTCATTAATCAAGTGACCCAGAACCACCATTTTTCCTACTGGGGACCATCATATGTATTACGTATACATGTGTATGTATATATTATTTGTTGCGTGGGCGGAGGGGGACTATTATTATATGTATTACGTATATATGTGTATATATATTATATAATGCGTGGGTGGAGGGGAGCATGTATTACGTATATATGTATATGTATTTATTATATAAGGGTCATTAATCATATTTGACAGGTCACGTGACCCAGGGTCATTAATCATTATTTCCCCTAAAATTTGACAGGTCATTAATCAAGTGGCCCAGAACCGCTATTTTTCCTACTACTTGCTTCCAAATAAATTCTTACCCGGGGGCCAATAGCGCGTGATCCGGTACACTGTAACTTGTGTTATAGTCAAGAATTGCAATATTAATAAAATAGTTGTTTGTGTTATTGTAACGCTATTGGTAGGCCGGGGCAAAAGTTTCCTAGTGTCTTCAAACAAAGGCCTTGAAACGAAATTTAACTGATCGACACACGGGGAGGCCGAAATATTACTTGGCCTAGGCGTGGTACCAGCTCAGGTTACTTGTACATATAGTATTACATTGAAGTGGGAATTGAATTGAAATACACTTGGGATAAGAGCGTAGCTGTGAAATTTTAATGTGTGTTTTCATGTATTGAGCTGATGCGTGCTCGGATGGGGCCCGGAACGCCGGATGGAATTTTCAACTGAACACTCAAGCCCGAATTTCGTGTACGATTACCATCCCGATCGGACCCTTCCCAGTGCGCATCAGCCACCAAAATTTGTTATCATGTATTACATCCATCCCCATCATGGTTAAACCATCGTGTGTTGTAGGTATACCTATAAATGTATAAGCGTTTCTGAGCGAAAAGTGAATTGGAAATCATACAAATGGAGCGGAACTGGTTGAAGACAATATCCTCTTTTACAGAACTAATGGTAAGGGTTGTCCTCACTCCGAAATAATCATAGTGGCGCCGCTAATATGGCATAATAGTAAGCCCAACAAACAAAATAAAGGGAGTATAACTTTTTAAGTTTAAACTATCCCGGGGCCAGCGGCTGATCTAAACAATCTAATGTGGACTCTAAGGCTTCCCAAAAGTGCCATCGGTTCCCCAAGACTTACCAATGCCTGACTAAATCCAACCGTAGACACTGGAGCCACATATACATCTTGTTCTTTTTCACGTCGTGAACCACTGAAATTTTACATGTTTCTTTACCAGCGCATGCAGCAGAGCGGCTAATTTTGAAAAACGCCAGATGAACTGACGGCAATAAGATGCTAATCCGAGAAAACTTTGCACCTCTTTTATCGTTTTAGGTACGGGCCATCGAACAATTTTTTCTACCTTTGCACATTGCGGAAACATCCCGTCTTTAGATAATACATGACCTAGAAACGGCACCGTTTGCCGACCAAACTGACATTTTTCGGCGGTTCGCTTCAGATTTGCTAATCGTAGCCGCTCGAATACCATTCTGAGCCGATGCGAGATTTCTGCTGGTGTAGAGCCAACTACCAAAATGTCGTCCAGATAAACTAAACAAATTTTCCAATCAAGGCCAGCCAGAACGTTTTCCATTAACCTTTGGAATGTCGCAGGTGCATTTGTCAACCCGAAAGGCATGTTATTATATTCGTACAGTCCTTCAAATGTTACAAAAGCTGTTTTGTGTTTACTACCAGGGTCCATTGGTATTTGGTGGTATCCGCTTTTCATGTCCAGTGTGCAGAAATATTTGGCTTTGTCCAGTGTCCCCATTAAATCATCAATTCTTTTTATTGGAGAACCATCACGTCTAGTGACTGCATTCAATTTTCGGTAATCGACACAAAAGCGTCATTTCCCGTTCTTTTTTCTGACTAGAACAATCGGCGATGCCCATCCACTCGTGGAACGTTGTATTATACCGTTCTTTAACATTTCTTGAATTTGTTTAGAAATTTTCCCTCGAAATTCGAAGGCTGTTCTGTATGGTTTTTGTCGTACAGGAACAGCATTTCCTGTATCAATGGTATGGTAAATCTTTGTAGTACAGCCAAGATCATGGTCGCCTTCTGAAAATATATCTTCGTACTTGAATAATGACAACTTTAGCTGACATTTATAGGCATCGTCAAACTCGCACTGATCCAGACAAGGGCGTAGCCAGGACTTTTGAAAGGGGGTGTTGCGGCCCACAGTGGGTACCTAAAAGGGGGAGGTCAGGGGGGTCGCGCTCAGAAATGTGAAAGCGTGGTCCAGAATTGGTATATTAAGTACGCCATAAACAAATAAAAAATATAACTGTTGCCAAATTAGCGAATTTTTATACAAAAAGGTGAAGTTTTGTCAAAAATACGGTTGAAAGTAATTGTTTCCTAGTGCGAGAGAGGATAGTTTTAGAACAATTTCCGACATGATTTTCAACAGGAATCGTTCAAAAAAAATTTGTTTGGGGTTGAGCCAAAAGGGGGGGGGGGGTTGCGACCCCCGAAACCCCCCCGGCTACGCCCTTGGATCCAGATCTAGGTTGGCAAACTTCGCATCAGGTTGTCCGTATATGGTGGGCGAAGATGTTGATTTAATTGTGTTTTGAATAAACCTGCACATCTAGATTCATAATATCTTTAATATCTATGGCTGACGCTTCAGCTACCCTCAGACCATTATGCAGCACAACGGGAGTTTTAGTAGGATTCAACACCCTTACTAGTACAGTGTGCTGGTCATCCGGTTGAGTTACAGATGGCGCAGCAGCAGCACCACACTTTTCGAACACCTGCGTTAAAGGTTCCATGAATATTGGCTCAGCTTTTGATGATGAAACCTTCCCTTATATCACAATTTCAGTTCTTGGAGGCACGTTAACCGTATGCAACAACGTTACGTAACTGACTTCAGTGGATCGTCTTCTTATTTTAATTACTTCACCATTTACCTGCATTATATTTTTCTCATAGTTTAGTTTGATGTCGCCAATATTTTCCATAACGTCGCGCCCGATGACCAGAGAATATGGTAAGCCATGTGTAACATGCAAAGTACCAGCAAAAGCCGAATTTCCTAACCTAGGTTCTACTTCCATATTTCCCACTGTCGCCATCAAGTGACCTGACGCGGTATGAACTGTTTTCTGAATTTTTCTACAAGGATTTTTCTGTTGGGTGGGCAACTTTTCAGCAGATTCAACTGTTACCAATGATATTTCAGCACCCGTGTCAAACAGTGCGTGAAATGGTATGCCGTTAACATGAACAAGGATTGTGCCTTCGTACACATTTTCTTGTGCACAATGTACTGTCAGGTTGAATGTTTGAAATTCGGTGACCTCCTCGCGCGTTTGTTGTGTAGCAACTATCACTTCTGGATCATGACTTTCCGCCTCAATGGGAGTTGCGTCAAAACCTGGCCAACACCGAAATGAAACGTTCTGTTGGGGATTGTAGCTGCCGTGCATCTTAGCAGCGAAGTGCTGCCCGTATAAGCTCAGCTGTGATGCCGAAATGCAGCGGCGGATGCATGATTTCCACAGCACAACTGATGTAATATATATACAACATCCAAAAATCCACACTTGTGTTAGATCAACGCTGAAACCGTATAAAAACCCAAATAACCCAGTTTTTACTATGTTTGTTGCTGCTTTAGATGCCTCGTATTTCGACCGTTGGCCATCTGGCTGTAAGCCTAGTAATTTAAACACTTTTTGCTGGATGTTGTACGTGTGCCATAGCTCGTTTAGGGAAATGTGACTCCGCATTTCTTCCATTCGATACATGACAACTGGGTGAAACAAGAGCTTTGGCAGGTTCATGATTTTAGGCGTAGATATGAGTTGCGGGAGGCGATTAACTTTTTGAACGTTAATAAGCTGTTCAGATCGTTGATAGTAAAATTTGCCTTTGGCTAGCGCGAGTGGAATATCTTTGTGATACCGACAATCTACTTCCCTAGTATGTTGGTGTATTATATTTGTCGTAGAATCTAGGTAACCAGTGTGATAAGTTCCCGCTGCATTAAATCGTATAGGAATTCCTGATGTGCAAATATCGTTCATTGGTAGAATTTTAAATTCATGTATTTCATTACAAGGCCAACCTTCGATCAGGTCACCACCAGTTGAGGCAATAAGGTTGTTGTGGCCCAGGAGGATGCGCATAGATAATGTAGGGTTAAACATAATGTATGATTCGAGCTCGGAAATTATTTTCATTCGGTTACATGTTGACGACATTGCATGATCGAAAGAGAAGGATATTGCTTCTCTTATGTGTATTTCTAACGCTTGCAAGCCAGATTCTAACATTTCTGGAGTTACTATACCAACTGGCTGATCCCGTTTCTTCCGTGACACCGGAATATTATCTGGTTTGATCTTAACTGCTTACTCTGTGCTTTTAGGTCCGCCGTTACATTATATTGTTGGTGCAACTCTACTTTCACGATTTTAAATGGGATTCCTTGATCACTCATGCGAATTTGATTACGTTGACAGTCCGTTGCTTTCTTATTTTTCTCAAATGTGAGCGCTAATGACCCTTCGTTGGAGAGCCTTTGGTGCCCGCGAAGTTTGCCTATCATTTCTTTCCATGGCAGAATTGCGCAATGCTCAGTTTCAATTGGTTTCCATATCAATATTTTCTCATATTTCAGTGCACATGCACCCGACTGATAATCACATCGTGACACGTCGCCAGCAGTGGACTCCGGCATCGATTCTGCATGACGTTTGTATATCTTAGCAGGTGTTAGGAAACAGTTAGTTACGCTAAATACCTTCCAACGGCAGCAGTGTGTGCCACCGCCTAGGTACCACTAGCGCAACATGTGGGCAGTTGTCCACAAGTTGCCACGCTGCACCAGTGGTTCATTATTACATTGCTTGTATTGTTTCATCTTGCGACAATTGTCAGCAGTCATCGTTTCGACAATCGCAGTTTCTTCCTTCAAATTTTCGTCGTTGAAAAAATACGTAAAGGCTTTAACTTGGCTTGTGATCTTATGACAAAGCCATCCTTCACTCACGAACTTAGTAATATTGTGCTTATACATTCGTACAGTTGCCTTTCCGGGACGCTGCAATTCGCTACGATTAGAAAATTCAGCTTGCGGTACTTGCCAAATCTGCTTGTCTTGTACTGTCTGGCATACAATGAGGATTCGGGAACTTCATTTCGCCCATTACGCCAACATTAACGCTTACAGTTATGAATAATGTGTACGTCATGATAATTAAGAACAAGCTGCTAAAGCAATTGCCGTGCTTCATGCCGTCCCTGGATCGTTGACCTGATGATTGGTCAACAGATGACACTTTGTTACATGCGTGGCATTTTAGATTCTCTGTACTTTGGCATTTGTGACTGATTCTAGTATTAATACTTGGATTTGCAGCTTGTTGCCTTACTTGATTATTACTTGATGTTCGTTTCCGATCCGTCGTATCACTTTCATTTCTTTCAGTATTTTTGTAGTTTTCCCTCAACAACTCAAAAAGTTTGGACCTAATGCACGCTTCGGTTACACGACTCATTGTTTCTACAGACTTTATCGAAAGCAACGCAACTCGCAGTTGAGATCGCCCTCGAATTTGCCTTTGAATTTGTTGCAGTCTTTCCTGTTCGAATTTAGCTTCTAGTCTTTGTTCTCTTTCCTCGCGAATTTCGTCGACTAATAGTCGTCGCCGGATTTCTCGCCGAGTTAGCGGCTGGTGCAAATCAGGCGGATGCTGGTCATCTTCTGGTAACCTACCATAATCCGGGCTGGCATTTCCATATGCAATTCGACGCGTTACCATATTTGCAATCATGGCAGAAGTTATCCGTCCTACAGGTAGACGATTATGTCCACGCATTTCCGGAGTAGCAAAGCCCATTACGCGAAATGAAAAAGACTCGCCTAACTGAAACATCCCTTGATCCGATAAATATGGGCTAACCGAAATAACCTCCTGAGAATTCGGCTCAAACAAATTATCGTTCTCAAGTATCATGTGTGTTGCGCCGAGTGGATTTGTTCGTCTAACTACGTATTGAAGAGTGCGTCGAAAACAGTCCCAAATGTCTTGAGCCACATCACGACGATAGGTTATATTTGACCAATAGATGCGGTCCACTGAGTACGTTACGTTGTTCAGTAGGGAACCAACCCGACGAATAGCGCGCTTTATTTCTGTGTACAGACGTTGATTTTCCAGCCGCCCGATTGCATCTAAGTTATTCAAGTTGTAAGCACCGGCATGTATTACGACACTAACAGGACCGTTATCTGGAGGGAGCGATTGCAAAGCCCCTTCCAGCAGTTCATCGACACATTCAATTCGCAGTTTTGGGCGCCACTGACTGATAGCGCCAGGTACCTGCACCATTCGTTGTAGTTAGTCATCACCCACAAATATATATTCAATAGGTATATCACGTTCAGGCTCCTGGTGCATCTGGGCCGATTCCGTAACATTGTCATTATGAACACTGTCAAAATTTTCGTTTTCATCGCCGACCATCTCAATATCCTCAGCTGGTTCTGCGTTTCCTACTTCTTGTTGCACCGACAGCGTTGGTACCACAGGCGACGAATCTGGTAAGACTGATTCATTGCTCAAGGTATTCTCTTTAATTGCACTTGCAGAGCCCAGGTGTCATATTGACTCGTTGAAAACCGGAAACAGTTCAGAACCAGGTAGTACTGGATGCCATGAATCTGATTTGTCGCAAGCCACAACAGTGCCCACGAATGGTTCATTTACGCTACTACTAGCTCCTTCTTCCTGGTTTTAACGAACCATCGCTTCAAGTCTGCCGTCCGGAATTATATTGCACTGGAGATGGGCTACATTTGAAGTGTTTCGCGTAGCTCGATTTGCAATGCCAACTTCGCTAGTAGTTCTAGCTGAATTTTCGAGCTGTGTTACATTATTAACAAATGTACAACTTATCGGAAATCTGTGGGCTTGGTTGGCTAGACAATCACGGGTATTGCGTGTAGTACTACGGTGAAATTCACAGTACATACTGCGAACTCTGTTACCGTTGCAACTTGTGGCCATGTGCCTGGTACGGCCGCATATTTGGCAAACCGGTCGATTGTTCAAAGTAAACCGTTGGCGACCATACATTGGTGAACCGTCGTATCTTTGTGACATATGATTGACACGGCAAGATTGTCGACCGGGATCCCGAAAGTTACTAGGAATCCCGGCTCTACCTGTGATAGCTTACGAGTCAGCCAGCCTACGGGTGGCCTGTCGTAGTAGTCCGACTTGATTTGCTAAATCACGAGCCCAATCTGGCGGTGATAATGAGCGATCTAGCGATTGGGCAACATTTTTTGTAATTGCTGAGACTCCAGCAATGCGTGATTCCTGATTACCGATATTAAGTTTTGTCTCGATTCTTTCAGCAGCGATAATTGCCTCTGCCATAGACTTTGGTCCCATTACTTTAACTTCCTCTCGGATTTGAGGTTTTAAACCAGCAATAAATTTATTTCGCAAATTGGTCTGCTTCTCGGACTCGATTGTCATATAGCTGAGAGCAGATTGCGCAAGTCCAGTAAGAGACCGCGCGTAGCAGCTAACCGATGCGGTAGAGCCTTGGGATCGTATATCATATTTATCGCTCATATATCTCTTTCGATCTTCAGTCATTAATGCCGAATTCATACTCGCAACCAACGCATCATAGTTTTGCTTAATCGCTTGATCCAACCCATTATAAATAAACTTTGCGTTACCGGCTAAATGTACACCGAGAAGGAACGGTTATTTTGCTCCGGCCAAGCACTGGCCAGAAATTTCACTTCGAATTCATATATTCGCCAGCTCTCAAAATCGTCTCCCTTTCACCGCTAATTGCAATAATTGGTATGTTCGGTCCACCGGAAGACATGTTCAGGTCGTGGTTAGTCGTATCCGTTAGCAAGGCAACTGCAATGTGGTGCGCGATTGAATTGTCTGCATCGACAGTTTGTTGAACCTGGAATTTCTGCAATAAACCAAGATTGTTATCCAGTATGGTTACTGATTTACAATTCGCACACACTGTCTGTTGAATCTGCTCGAGTCGGCTAAGAACTTCAGCATCCGCTGATAACTGTGCCGGAATGTTTAGGCGAAAGAGGGTATCGTCATGTTTGTTAGCTGTATCCTTTAATGCTGACAAAAGTCGACTTTCTAAATTAAACTGGTTTTGTGCTAAATGTTCCAATCGATGCTTTTGCTCCGTAAGCTGAGATACGACTGCGTCCAGTTCAGTTGAGAGTTTGTTTTGTACCGCAGCAAGTTGCATATCCAATTGCGTTAACGTGCTCTGCTGCCCACGGGCGTCACGAGCGCTGGCGTCAGATCTTCTTCTGGGCTTATTGGTGGCCGTACTTAACTTTGTAAAATTGTTAAATTGTCTCTAATGAATCCCTCCGTGGCCACCAATGTAACGAATCCGAGCTTAGTTAGGCAGCAGCACACGACGGTTTGAATATTTGTTAAAGAATGGGTGTGAAGAACCGTCCTGCTCGGACAATCTTTTGCATGTCCTATTCAGACAAGATATGGCCTGTCCTGTTCGGACAAGATATTTTAGTTGGCGCTGCCTTACGCAGGCAGATACTGCCTTGTGCAGGCAGAACACTGCTAAATGACGAAGTTCAGTAAATGCTGCACCCGTACTGCTTTATTAAAGCAGATACGTGGCTGAAGTAGGCGCTTAAACGAAACTGAGAATTGATACGAATCTGATTGCAACTGAAGACCCTTTATTCTATGATACCCAGATTATATACAAATGACATAACCCAAACAACAGTAATTAAACAAGATTAAACCATGAAAATTATGAAAATTGCATAGTTTCGAGAAGCTTCAAGTGTCACCAATTAAATGCCACATACATAAAATTGCAACCACCAAAAAACTCAAAACTTCTGCTTAAAAATGTGTTAGAATATGCCGCGAAAACATTTCACATTTCGAAATTATTATAAGTGCGAAATGTCACCAACAATAATGTTATAACAGGCGACTATTTCCCCCAGGCCGCTCGCCGAGCTCGTGATTGTTGTGCCGGCAGGAGAGTTGGGAATTGTTCGCCATGGGTTATTTTCAGGTATATGGTTTTCAGTTATTTAGGAGTGTATTAAATATCATGTAAGACAGTGCGGCCACAAGGTGGCATTTGCATTACGACAATCGATGGGAATTCTTAATTTAGGACTAAGGTAGGGCATAATGCAACATTTACTTTAAGATGTGTGCGGCAGTCCCAGATTTTGTCGCTGTCTGCCGCGGCTCTAAAGCTTTGCTTGGCTAGCCGCGATTACCAGTATGATATTTTTTGGGCCGAGCTAGACCCTATCAATATGTAAGCTAATAGTAATGCGAAGCTGATAAATTGTCACACGGGCCGGAATCAGCCCTAAAACCCAGAAATATATGACGACAATGGAAAATTACTAAAAAAATTGAAATTGGTGATACATATGGTCATGTATTCGTAGAACGTCCTTCCGGTTTTTAACACCATAGTTTTCATGTATGAAAAAACATGTTTTACATAGCTACTTTGGCTGGCTTGTAACAGGCGCTTAAATAAAAGTTTTGAAAATATCGATATTTACGTATTTATTTTACCTGCATTTATGCGTCTTGCTTTTGCGTCTTTCACACAGAAGTGCGTGCACGAACCGCACACCGTAAACACAGTCGCGCAACGATTTCACGCAAAATGAAAATAACTTCTTTCCATTGCGAGCAAAATGAAGATAACTTCTTTCCGTTGCACGCAAAATCAAGACAATGGCTTTCCATTGCACAAAAATGAAGACAACGGCTTTCCATTGCACGCGAAATGCTAATAAGCGCTTCTATTACCAATGTCGAGTGAAATATTGCTGACTATTGCTGTACTGCTAGAGCAATGGTAGCGTCTATATTTATAGATTGTGTGTAATGGTTGATACCATATGCACAAAAACGTGCAATCGCATCAACCATATCTGCATCTTTGTGCAATTAGCAATGGTAGCGTCTATATATATAGATTGTGTGCAATGGTTGATACCATATGCACAAAAACGTGCAATCGCATCAACCATATCTGCATGTTTGTGCAATTAGCAATGGTAGCGTCCATATCTATGGATTGCGTGCAATGGTTGATACCCAATGTGACTTTGCTGCCTTAAACCTAATCTTCGGTAAAATTAGTCTCAAATGTTTTTGTTAAATCAGTAAGCTTTGAAAACATTGCTTCAAGGTGAGAATATTTATGAAAAAGTCTACTTAACAATTGTAGGTTTCGTTGTACGCAAAACAGACAGCGTATGATCAAATATAACCAATACAAGAACTGTTTGGAGAACGGAAATTCGAAACAAATAATTTAGTAGTAACAAAACAAAACTACGAGTATTTGCAACTTATGTGAACATAGTAAAAGAATTTTTGAAAATTCGACTACTGTGAAAATACCATAGTAAAAGGAATTTTTGAAAATGCGACAACTGTGAAAATACCGACCACAAAATGTGTAAGTCGTGCCAATGGGAATCTTAATTACTCCAAATGTATATATAAGTAAATATAAGTAATGCCTATGGGAAACCCTGTAATATCTAACTAAAGTCATTGACTTATTTGATATTTAGTAATAATGTAATTATATATTACTAATAAAATAAACAGGATAACTACACAAGTAAATCTGAAAAATTGAACTGCTAATTCGACAATTCGTTGAGTCGTTAAGGATGAAAAGACTAATAATTACTGAATCGAGCGACAGTGGAACTTTGATAGAACGAGTGATGTCTAATTTTTGCTTAGCCTTCTCCAGCATGAATTATAGCGGATGTAGGTAATGCGGGACGCCATGGTATTATGGCACATTTGCTCATTTAGGCGCATGTTATAAGTCACATTGCGCTCTAAGTAATTAGCATTTTCCGTGCTGTTTAGTGATATTTTTGATATGCTGACCTTGGGCATGTTTTAATTACGTTGGATTTAATGTAAATATACAGTATATTTGCTGAAACCAGCGTCCAAAGAGTCGGTCGATATATTAACCTAAATCGAGTATGTTCCGCTTTTTCTTTCAAAATAGCAGTATTTGTCTCTAGATCATATGATTGATCGTATCATTGATGGCGATGTGTTGTCGTTGAAATTTCTTGTAACATTTACTATTCATTGTAATAATATTTTAAATATTATACAAACATTTTCGGCTTTTATGTTTGAAGATTTTAGAAATATAATAAAAATGTGTTTTTCTGTTATTTGTTTGAGCTGTTGGGTGGAATTTCGTATATAGAAAATGGTAACTTAGTAAAATCAGCATTGTATATATTCATTGTAATTATATATACAGCCTGCAGGACGATATTCAGCCTGCATAATACTCTTTCGATCAAAACGCAGGGGGGCGGCTTAGCTTCACCCTACTGTTCATCGCTTCATGAAATATCAACCAACTCATCAGCTATTTATTGATCCGGGGCAGACATTCATATATAATTAACATTGTAGTAAAGAACATTATGTTATTAAAAGCAACGCAGCGTATTGCACAAAGATGCAGATATGGTTGATGCGATTGCACGTTGTTGTAGATATGGTATCAACCATTGCACGCAAGCTATAAATATAGAAGCTACCATTGCTCTGGCAGTATAGCAATAGTCAGCAATATTTCACTCGACATGTGGTAATAGAAGCGCTTATTAGCATTTTGCGTGCAATGGAAAGCCGTTGTCTTCATTTTGCGTGAAATGGAAAGCCATTGTCTTCATTTTGCGTGCAATGGAAAGAAGTTACCTTCATTTTGCGTGCAATGGAAAGAAGTTATTTTCATTTTGCGCGAAATCGTTGCGCGACGGGTTTACGGTGTGCAGTTCGTGCACGCACTTCTGTGTGAAAGACGCATGATTACTACTAATCTTGCCTTTTTTGTTCTAAAAGCTAAACATTTTCCCTGTAACACAATCTGCTAAAGTGAATGTAATAAAAATTTTTAGTAGTCCGTCCCGGCTATCAAACCCTGACACATAGCCGCTCCCAGCTCGTACAAACATACTAGCATAGCTTAGCTATTTATTTTATCTATGAGGGACAGGATGTGGCTGTACCTTTTTGCCACCAGCCGGAATTGTCCCTGTGACAAAATCCGGCCCTAGGTGCACACTTCTTAAGGTTAATTGTGCATAAGTTGACGTCTCCGCCGGAAATAAAAAGCGAAAGAGCACAAAGTCACAACTATCCCGTACATAGATCTTGGATCACACTGGGTTACTCGCTTGATTTGAACTCAATTTTTTTTGTGCTCGCCGCTAGTGCTCCCTGGCCTTTTCTATCAAAGCGGCATATCTGAAATCCCTTTCCGTCCCTACAGTTGGATTTTTCGGAACATAGAGAAACGAGGCGGTCGGTGGCATAAAAATCATTTTAGTATACGTAGGTACAAATGAGAATATACGCACACAAGAACTAGGCAGCGCTAAATCAGAACCAAATGCTACTTGGAAGGAACAATCTTTATTGCTTCTCCACGTGCAGACCTAACCGATGGTTGGAGAATGGGAGTAAATTCTCGTGTGGACAGTCGTTCTGAAAAGCAGGAGACGCCCGGTTTCCAAATAAAGCGTAAATCGGCCACCGGAAAATGTGAGTTTTTAGGTTCCCTCACTGTGTATTCACTCCTACTCTCCGTTTCGTTGCGCGTATGCGGAAATTTTATTAGCAATAGCTGGCGCCGAGTAAATCACGTCTCTTTCCATTGATATTAACGAGAGTAACAGTGAGCTCGGACTACAGCGAGAGTAATGGCGACATGGCAGTTTGTAAATGCATGTTTTTTAAAGTGTCCTCACTGTGTAGTCCCTCCGCCCCTCGATTTGGTTGCGCTTATATGGAAATTTTATTAGCACTGACGCTGAGTACATTGAAATTAACGAGAGTAAGAGTGAGCTCGGAATAGAGCAGTAGTAATGTCAACATGACAAACAAGTCTTCTCCTATGAGAACTATGGTGTAAGCGAACTAAAATTTCTAGGGCAACGTTCTATTTTCCCATCCTCACATCAGGCACCTTATCCCAAATCCGATCACCCATCTCCGCGTTGGAGAATGGGCGTGTCCTCTGTCGGAAGCCTGCATGATGAAGGTTAGGCCTCCGTGGTCCGAACGTCCTGCTCGTAATTTATGAATTCCATCTTAACGCTCAAAGGTTTTGGGGTGTTTGTTCCGAGCACGCAGCATGCATAGGTTATAGGCATCCTATTGGCCCGATTGCGCTAACCTCTTGTCAATAAAACCTTTTGGTACATGGTGAGGGTACCGTTGGATAGGCCTCGCTTATTCCTTCCTTTATTTGCTTTTCCCCGAATTATTCTTCTTTCCGTCCCAACGGCGAATAATGCTGACCACCGAGAACTCTTACTATGATCATGTATTACGCAGCCACGCATGGAGGAGACTCTGGCATCGACCCAGGACGCCTCTTTACCTGACGCCCCAGGAACTACTATTCTAAAAGACTAAAATACGTCGTAGGATAAGCGAAATCGTTAAGGCGTGGAAACTAGTGTCAAATATTGTTTAGAGGTAAGCTTAGTTCTTAGTAGGTTTTAGGATTAGGCAAGCCGCTGAAAAGGTTGGATGATGAGCACGTTTGGTGACCCCACGGGAAGTAGAGTCCTCGCACTAGTGCAGCGACGCCGCACGCGGAGGGACAGGGGGACCGGTCCCCAATTATTGCAGTGGCGGAAACCTCTTCAGTGAGCTCCCCTCCCCCCATTTATAGAGATACAGGATGCTATAGATGTTATATATTATATATATTTATTATAGAAAAAATTATAAGTACACTTTTCGGTAAAAATCGATAAAAATATGGAGGGTTTTTCCTTATGGTGTCAGCAATTTTCCCTTACGCCCCCATTTTGAGCCCCCACTTTCGAACAGCGTGCTGCGTCGCTGCACTAGTGTATAAACGTATATATGTATATTTATTACCGTGTCCCTATCATATTATGTTTATGCCACTAATGGAACATTTTTAACGAAGTTTTTTTTTAAATTTTTTGAAATTCCCTGGTTAATTACCTTTGGAGATATAATTTTTTATAAAGTACAGTTTCGTCAGATTCGGAAATACTTGGTGCTGATAATTTATTTCTACTATTTCATCCCTGGCACCCTAAAATTTACTGCACAAGCGGTGCACATCAAATTGCGGAAAACTTTGAAAGCACCGCATTGATTGAATAGAAATTTATTTATGAAGCCGAGCCAGTTTTCACCAGCGCATACTTTAGTGCATAGAATGGGTACGTAAATGTCGACATTGTCCTGGTTCTCTTCGAATTTCAACTTAATTTTTGTTTTATTTTATGAACAATGCAATATTAAAAAGGTAAGCTACTTATTTGTTTATGGAATAAATCTATCCAATGTAACTATACATTGACTTATGTGATAGTTTGACGGTAGCTAGGTTGTATTCAGGCATGCAATAAAGCTAGTTAAATTCTCTAGAGCTAGCTAGTTGGAGGACTGAAGACCCAGCGGAGGTATCAAAAGATGTGGGGGAGTGAGGTTGGTCGGTCTTTGGCGCTTAGGGGTTTATGCGGTGGGCGGGGAAAGGGGTCCTCGGTGCGGCGATTTAGAGGAGATGAGAATTTGGAGCACCTGCCAGGGGGTTCTAACGCCTCAGGAGGGTCAACCCTAACCTCATCCCCATCTATGAGCGTCTATAAATTAAATAAATTGCTAGATTGGAATTATTATATGCATTTATCCATGTTATAAGTAAGAAAGAGCCAGAGTGTTAAGCTCTGACTGTACTCGGCTCTACTCCTTAAATCATGCAAGTCTCGGTTCGACTATAGATTTAAAACAGGATCAGTACGGCTTGGATGTTTAATCACCTTGTCCGGCTCTAGTTGGTTCGGCTCTACCGATGGCAAGCTTAATCCGACTCTTAGGCTCAAAATAATAAAAATGTACGAAATAGAGAGAGCATATATATGCACACCTCCAAATGAACAATATGTTGTTACTTTTAACACTTTTTTATGAGCCAAAGCAATTTAGTATCGGCGGTCCTTGCTTTTGGAAGTTGTTGTGTTACATCACTTGTTATATGCAACTGATACATGCTCTAGAAAAGAACTTTTAAGATACTACCCTCAGATAATGCGCAGGTGCACTAGGCTCCACTATCACAGTACTGAGCTTGGCATACATGCTCAAGGTCCAAAATTTCCGGTGGTACGCCGGGTTCCTGGGAGGGAGGTGTGAGGCCGTCAGCCTCAGAGGAGCGTCCAGACGGCCGGTGGCTGGCAGAAGAGGGTAGGGGCGGAGCGCTGCATTCGGCGCCATTAACCAGTGCCTACGATTTCCACGAATCCAGAAGTGGACTTCGGGTGACTTTGCTCAGTGAGTAGCCTTGCCGTC
This sequence comes from Trileptium ribeirensis, assembly GCA_030248225.1. NCBI lineage: Eukaryota > Metazoa > Nematoda > Enoplea > Enoplida > Thoracostomopsidae > Trileptium > Trileptium ribeirensis. The sequence continues at coordinate 29,332 of JASANE010022099.1, read as the reverse complement.
GGGGGTAACTCCCTTACCCCACCTCGCTATGCACATGTATGGATCTTCGGATCTGGCTCCGTTCCGGTTCTCCAGTCATGGGAGACTCCGTTCGGAAGTGAGGGAGGGCGGTCGAGACATTTGCACTCTTAAACGGTCAGCTAACCGGCGAAAGGGAGGGGAGTTCTGTGCGGTGCCTTAGCGGTAGGGTGGGTGGTTGTAGCACCTGCCACAGGCAGCCCCCTATCTGCTCTTTCTATGAGCATATATATCGTAATGAGAATATATTGTTGCTTTTAAAGCTTTTAATAGTCCAGCCGATATAGTATCAGTGGTTCCTGCTTTCGGAAATTATTGTGCTATACACCACTTGTTAAATCATGTTTGTAGCTTTATAAAAGAGCTTTTAAGAGACTACTCCAGATTTTGCAAATGCACCAGGCCTGGCTTTCACAGTGTAGACCTTGACATACATACTCAAGGTCCGAGAGGGAGTAGCCGGGTCTTCGGGGGTGTAAGTCTTGCGGCCATCCAGGGATTAGGGCGGCCGGAGGAGGGGAAATGGAGCCCCGCCAGCGGCGCCGCGAACAGTACTTACCTATATTTTCGGCACATCAGCTGGATTCAGATGACCTTTCTCAGGGGCGTAGACGCGCCCTCGTAGATAATCTCCCTGCCCCTATCTATGAGCATGTATGGATCTTGAGCTCTGGCTCGACTCTGGTTCTTCAGACATTTTGGGAGAATCTGGTTGGAGAGCGGAGGTAGGGCTGTCGGGGCATTCGATCTCTTAGTGGTGTTCAGCCAGTCGGTGAAGGGGGGGGGGGGGGTGCCGGTGCCTTACGGGAGGAGAGTCGGAGCGCTTGGCAGGTAGTCCAACGACTTAGGGGGTAAGAAGTAACCCCTGTCCTATCCCTCCATTAGATAATGTAGGTATATTATGATGTCGATAATATTGTTGCTTTTAAAGCTTTTACGCTAAGTCGATTTAATATCGGTGCTTCTTGCATGTGGAAATTATTGTGCTATACATCACTTGTTATAAATGTTAGTTGCTTGATAAAAAGGGTCTAAGAGAGGTCCCGAGATTTTGCAGATGCACTAAGCTAAACTCTTATAATACAGCTCTTGACATACATGCTCAAGGTTTGAGGTCCGAAAAGGGTAGCCGGCTCCACGGGGGTATGAGGCCTTCGACCTCCCAGGGGTTTCCGGACAGTGAGAAGGCGATGCGCCGCCTTCGGCGCCGCAAACACCTTATAAATATCAAATGACCAAAGGTTCATAATAGTTTCACTATAGTTTAATCCTGACTCTGAGGTTCATCACGTTACCATGTAAAAGGAATAATACAAGGTAACAATGATATGATGTAACATGTAAAATTCATATCTTTATTCATGTAAAATTTTGGAACAAGGTTTCAGCAATAAGTTAATGTTCCTATGCTTTTTGAAATCCGTTTTTAATGCTAATGCAGCGGTGACACTATAGTTTTCAAAAACCGTTATAATAGCCACAAAAACATATGCCAAGTGCCATGGCATTAGAAAAAGTACAGAAGAGATATATCACAAGCCATTTTCCAAAATTTAGCTAAGCAACTAAATTTTGAAACATATATTTTTAATATAATACTAGTTATGCGTATGAGCTACTATTATGGAATGTTTTTTTCCGGGAGTAAACTTAAGGTGGCTGTGCCAACCACCCTATTTTATAATAATCGATATCGAATCGCAAATACTTGTTACGGAAAATGCTAAATTTTATTCACTTTTTCGTTAGCCGAAAATTATCAAAATCAAGTCCAAGAACGAAAATGAAGTCGCTAGAGATCAAGTTCAGAAGTTAAGCCTTCTGGTCGAACAGAATTTTGCAATTTTTGATTGGCAGTAATTCGGTTATTTGCAGCCTAATCCATTTTCGTTTAGATTATTAATGTTCGCGAACAAATTTAATGTAAAAGTGATATTATAAATAATGCCAACAAATCGGCCTATAATTAAGATATGGGCCCTAGTAATAAAAACTAGTATAACTCAAATTCGACAAATTTTCACTCTCACAGTTAGTTTCGGTTATTTTCTTTGAATTTTCTAGAACGGAAAATGGTTTATTTTCAGTCGCAGAGCAGTATGTGTCTGCGTATATTTGCGCCGAATTGCAATATACCAGAAAGCGTTTCTAACAATTTTTAAGCAAAATAGGATGGTTAGTGAAACCTTAAGAGTGAAACCTTACACTCGTGCAAAAAGAAAATCCAATTTCTTTATTTTATATACAAAACTTATAAATTGAAATACAATTTAATTAAAAGAATAATGATGACCAGAAAATAACTTGTTTAAGTTCTAAACTTAAAACTCATAAATTATTTTCGCAGGTTTCATTATGCAACATAATTATCTGTTGATGAGGCACATATAGTGGCTCTTCATAAGCTAAATCTGATATAAAAGTTGCAACGTTAAAAAGTCATTTTAAACGTTGTAACTAACAGATACTGCTACGTAAAATAAACCACGCCCGTCATACGGGCAGTCAGCATTTAATTTTGTGGCTATTATGATACATTGCCACTTGGCATATTTTTTGTGGCTATTATCATGGTTAGAGTTTTGAAAACTATAGTGTCACAGCGGCATTTGCATTAAAAACGTATTTCAAAAACTTAAAAACATCAACTTATTCCTGAAACCTTGTGCCAAATTTTTATATGAATAAACATATGAATTTTACATGTTAGATCGTAGCATTATTACCATCAATTTGCCGGAGAGTCGGTCAGTCCTCGTGGTTGTCGGGGCACTTCAGCATAAAGGTATGGCGCAGCTAGGATCCCATAGGGCCAGAACTGGTCCTAGTACATTCTATATAAAGTGACATCGTTTTAAACATTTTCTTAACTAATGAAGGTATATCCGTGTTGAACTTTTGAGGTTGGTATAATTGTAAAATTCTGGGACTATTTTGGCGCAACATTGGAAATTTAATATTCACTCTGTAAAAACATGTTAAATTTGGACTTAAGATATCTTTATTTTCTGGTTTGCACAACAAATGCAGCGAATGAGTGAAATCAAGCCTGTTAGGTTAGGGGTGACTCGAGATATAGATATATTAAATATGGCCCACATAATCTTATATATACGGTTAAAAAAGAAGATGATAGTGTGGGGGAGGGGCCGTGGCCTTCCGACTTAGGTTTATATTTTCTGTAAGGATCTCATAAGGACCGTAGCTAAGGCTCTGGATTAGGCTTAGTATACACGGCATAGCATGGATTTCGTTTCCGCCACTAAAAGTTACATTGGCCGAGATCGGAATTTCACTGGCGTCAAAAATATTTCCATTGTTAAGGATTATATGCACTGTGAAGGATGCGACATATCAAGAGCTTTATAGTTGCTTCTTGAAAAAGATTGAAACTTCCCGAAATCTCACTATAAACGCAGTGCGCATACACGATCCATTTGGCACTGGCAACCCTTTTGTAGGGAGATCACTTCCAACTTTTCAGTGAGTTATCACCATGGTGTCATTGACAACAACTAAAATCGGACTCATACCCAGCAGTTATTTTTGGGAAAGCGTTGGGTGTCCATTTGTAAAGTCTAAAATTTTGTCTCTACCACCCTTTTGGGGATCCCATGAAATTGAGCGCGTTATAACCGTCCAATAGTCCTATAGTGCTGATGAGTAATGTCATACTTTTATCAAGAAGCCATTGTGAATACTCGGCTACAAAACGCACTTACGAAGCGAAAATATAACAACAGTACGTGATACTACAAGGTTAGGCTTTTATTTAAATAGGTGTAATTCCTTGACCCATAAGCGCACTCAGCTAATTTTAACACAAGCTGCTCAATAAGATTCCACTCAGCTCTTTAATGTTAGTCGATTATCATATAAAATTGTGCATTTCCTTTGACTAGATCAGCCCGGTTAGGCTATAACTGAAATAACCAACTAAATTTGCTCAGGTTTGGCACGAAACGTTAAATTTGTCCGGTTGTCTTTCCTGTCTTTCATAGTATGAGGTATATCTCAAGGATATTCACGCAAGAAGATGTACCATACTTCAATTTGATCACTTTGTTTTTTACTGTTAGTTAGGCAGCAAAAGCTTTGTCAAACTAAACTTTTATAATAAACTTATTCGCTACCGAAATGTCATTGTGTAAAATATTATGCATATAACTGAGTAAGCACAAGCGCGACAGCTTCGCCGTTTCCGGCGCATCAAGCCTAAGTCATTGTATATAATTTGCGGTGTCCATATATTCTACGGTATGTGTTCCTAAAAATGACTACTCTAATAGTACCGTCGACAACTTCCATGAGATGCAATTATTTTTATATGGCGTTGTAATACTTTGCAATCGTTTGAAATTAAAGTGGACGCCTCTATTCTATCTGTTAAGCCACCCGGAGGAAATAATCCACATTTATTTATGAATGATCTAACCCATTGGACACAGCGTTACTTCGTCGGTTGTGATACAGTCGATCAATGTTCCATTCTGAGTCTTCGTTTGGCAAATTAAATCTTCTTTGCAAATCACAAGTCTGTTGTCTGAAAATCAGTGGTTCTTGAAGAAATAATATACACTTGTCAAAATTACTACATGCCCATTACAACAGTATTATATGCATATAAATATACAACCCGATATTATAGTTTGTTGAAACGTACAACTGTTTAAATTTTCATCTGCCGCTGTCAATGTACTGGCGAATCCAGCCCTATGTCTTGGGGAAGGGCGAGTTCCATGGGTATTTGACAAATTTTTATATTTTGTTTTGCACGTGACATATTTTATAATACCGCTTATATGCTCATAGCAGATGATTTACCGCTTTACTTTACATATGCACATTAGTCTTGCCACAAAGTTTAATCCCCAGATAACACACCACAAATAACATATACTTACCATAGTCTAAATCATTTTTGTAAACTCCTCATCTGCTACCACTTTGTGCAAGATCATATGTATTAGTTTTGACTAAAGAACAAATGGCACCTTTCTGACTGAACCTGCAAACTTCTCAATAACGCGTTCAGTGCTGGGCAGCAGGTCTTTGTGTGTTTGGATCAATGTCAGTTACTCTAAACGCTCTTCTTCCATAGTATTTCGCAGCCAAGTGAGTGTGCGTTCGACCTTGCTGAAAATGCGCTCGGGCTCGCACGTACAAGCTGGAAGTGTTACCAAAACTTTTATCAGCTTAAATATGTTCGGAAATATTGTTCTACTACACTGATTCAGTGTTTCAATTGCAGTATCCGAAGATATTTTTTGCAATGCTGCTTCCAAATGGCCAATTCCGCTTCAACCTCCATCTCTGAACAGTTCAGTAGCGACGAATACTTAATGTACGCATTCCGAACATCCCACCAAACTTGTTATACACGCAAAGGCAACCAAACGACAACATCACCGCCATCAGATAGAGCGAAACCTTTATACGAAAAAGAGTGTTGTAGTCTCAAAGCAAACCATTTTGAAATACCGCCATTTTGCAGAGCAAAATTTGGGGCGGCTTGTGTGATCGGCGCGCAGTACATTGTATGCAAACATGGTTTATCAAAGCAATTTATCAAAGTTAGCTGATTGGTGAAAACCTACATTATTTGAGCAGTATAAAAATTCACATTTATTATATAAATACATATGTGTGTTTATTGTGCGTAAACGGGGGGGGGAGAAAAAAGTGAGAATGTGACAATTTATAATACTACGTGAGAATTCCGTACGTACAGCGAAACACAGTTCATTCAAGCTGACCATCTTGGGGGGGACGGCCGTCTCTTTTGCCCCCCCCCCTGGATCCGCCACTGTGTCAATGTGTGTAGTTTAAGCACTGAAAAGAGATCACTGTTCAAAATTTGCATGCATTAGTTGCGGTGAAATGCAGTTGATCAAACGGCCATAATTAATTTTTACGGCCTCTTTCGCCCCCCCCCCCTGGATCCGCCACTGTGTCAATGTGTGTAGTTTAAGCACTGAAAAGAGATCACTGTTCAAAATTTGCATGCATTAGTTGCGGTGAAATGCAGTTGATCAAACGGCCATAATTAATTTTTACTTAGACAGTTAAATGTTTAAAATATGAAATGGTCGTAAGATTTTAGGACATCAAGCGAATGCTATTTCACTCGTCTAAGCGATATTTCGTCTAGAAATGATCAACTTATAAACGACAAAATCTCGGGTTTCCAATTCCGCATTTAATGTAGTTTATTCACGGTGTGCATATAGTACAGTAAACTTTTTGTATTGCATAGAGTTGAAATTGGGAAGGTACTAACAAGATTCATAATCAAATGTTGTATTGCCAGCTACCGTCGGGCCTTTAGTGCACTAAATTCGAGGAAAATGTGCAATATTTAGGCCAAACCCACAGCTTTATAGAAAAGAATGGTAACACATTGTATCATTTTTCGGCAAACATACGGCTATATCCAAGCTAAAGGTTGCGGCGCTGACAGTCCAAACGTATTTCTGTTCTTTTGTGAATTCTGAAAACAACTTAGAACGTATCAAGTATTTGTGCTGGTCTCTATATTATAGGCAAACCATTATACTCAGCATACCGAAACCCTCTTTACACTATTCTTGACGGCATCTATCAAACTACTAACTGAAGCCTGACTATATTTCAGAAATCGAGTTAATTAACCCTAATTCCCACGAAAGCGTCTGAAAAGCCAAGAAATATTCGTCCTTCACCCTAGATAACCAAATCTCGTATTCAGCCTTACGAAAAACTTATATAACGATTCTTGATGCCCCATATGCAATACGTAACCAAATATCTGAAGACAGACTATGCTCTGAAAATCAGGTTCATTAGCCCTAAACCCATTTAACACCCATGAAAACGCATTAAATGTGCACGGTAGCCTTTAGCTAACCAAATCAACGTACTCTGCGTACAGAAAACCTCTAGTATATATACCATCATTGATGCCTTGCACTCAACACAAAACCAAACAAATGAAAACATGATAGCTTTTGGAAATCCGGTTTGTCGACTGTTTAACCCTTGAAACGCTATGAAAAGGTAATACAGTTAGGATCGACTCAAGATAGCAAATCGATCGTATCCAGCGTGCTTGATAACCTAATAGGCACTAAATGTAAGCTAAAAATGCGCTATAACATGCCGAAATTTTAAAAATCGCTATTTCTTGCGAAGGGTCGACGAACCATATTAGGGCACACAGCTGCTCAGAAGGTGCTCCCACAAAAATGTCGAGGTCAACAATGTTCTAAATCTTGATGAACTGTTCGTTTTACGATGCGAAGCCTGTGCCGTGACAGGCCAGATTTGGCAAAGAGCCTTAAAACATGTTTTTGCCATTTTACCCTGAAGCTGGTAGGAGTCAGTCGTGTTCAACTAAAAATACTCATCTTCATCAATCTTGCAATCGAACAAGAAGATTTTATCAAATTTCATCCATCTGAAGATTAATTATAAATGACAGTGACAGACAGAAAAAATTTTCACGATTTCACTCCTAGCGCTCTGAACGGAAACACCGCCCGCTTCGCTCGTTCCTCTTCATTTAAAACGATATTTGTGGCACTACTGCGATCTACTCGTCATAATGGCATTCTTAGCGAGTAAAAAAGCTCATCAGAAATATAGTTTGTTATGGATACATCTTAGAATTTTTGAGACATCTGATTGATATTACTAATAGCAATGAACTCTAGGCTGTGTTTAAAGTTGTGCCAAATTTTTAAGAATATATACTCGAAATCATGTCTCAGTTTGACTTGCACGGTCAAGAACCAATGCGCGGCAACGCACAAATAAATAAGTACTAAAGTTATAGCTCTTGGAGACCAAACTATATGCGGATGTTACACAAACCACTACACTGTAATGCATTTATAGTAAAATTGTAGCGATTGTAAAACAGGAACTGGATACTAAATAGATTTACCAATTTACTATTGATCTAAATTGAGTACTGAAATGTAATTCTAGAGAACTAGAGAGCTCCCAACTAATATTACAAATCCTACTAGAAGAGAGCTATCACAGGCTCGTTACATCGACTATTAAAACAAAGATCAATACTGCAGCTCGGTTGGTTGGTCACTAAAACATGCACTACTATACACTTTGTACTATGTCCAGGTAAGCCAAAACAACAAAGTCAATTTACAAATAAAGTTCATGTGTAGGCAGCATTTCGAAAATGCGAAAGATTGCTTTCGCACACTCACCACTGGCGACATATCCACGACACTCTGCCACTATATTGTTTATTGCAGTGGACGAAATGCGATGGTAGTTTTATTATTTGATCACGTTATAGCGTTATACACAGCTTTAGCATAGATTTCTAAAGTACGCCGGCTATGGCAGGTGGATATAATTATGACCTTAGCGGGGGAGGCCACGGGGCAAGGGCTAGAAGGTCGAAATTTTCATAAGTTCATAGTATACCCTTGATTTTGCAAAGTTTTCCCTATTTTTGCTACTTTCGATCAATTTTTGCTAAAATTTTCCCGAATGTTTGCTGTTTTTGTGCTGATTGTCCCCAAATTTCATTCAAATTTTGTCAGTTTTCCCAAATAACGCCCTCTAGCCAACTATGAACATTTCTGGCTTTGAAATCAGCACAAATTGTATTTTGCACACAATCGGACACAACCTGAGCCTGTGCCATTGGTAGCGAAACGTCTACCTTGAGAAATTTTTTATGCATCCAATACTGTGATTGTAGTTTGATAAATTACACTTTAAACTTCAGAGAGACTACGCCAAACATTCATTCATATAGAAATAAAATACAAATTTGTTCCGTTAGTTGACAAAAATGCAACAAAAGTTGTACTGAACAACCCTAAAAATAGAAAAGTGACGCCAAGAATAACTGCGTCATCTCACAACATATATATACTCATAAAATAAAGCGTGGTATGAACGTCGCTTTCAGCGTCAAAGGTCTATCATTGAATACTGACAATGCCGTAACGGTCAACATATTCGGTATAAACAATGTTAGAAATAGCCAAAGAAATGTCAATGATGACCATTGCACAAATGCAAATTTATGTAATAAACAATTTTATTGCAACAAAATTCTACAACAAATTCAACGCTCGGTTCGGTACGTAACGGGTTTACGAAGGCCGTAAAATTCTAACTGAAAAGCGTCAACTTAGCACGTTGGAACAAAGGAATTGAAAGGAAATTTATTTTACGATATTTTTACTCACCCCAATAGGGAGCTGGAACGGTGAACACAATGCCAGCCAAAATTAAGACGGTAGTAGCTGCGATTGTTTGGTTCTTTAGCTTTAACATTTGCATATCGTTAATGTTTAATATATTGCGATTTTGTACACTTTAAAGTAAGTAACTGTGTAATTACAATGCCGCTAGGTCGCAGTTACAATGAGGGCGGAGCTCGAGCGTTTATTCGAACGGGTTTACTTTGCAACGTTAAATTGGAATATAACGAAAGTAAACTTCTAGAAGATCATTACATTCTATCAAGGGTTCATGATGAACGATTGAAGAAGAGTGTGACACTCATGCCACACTACATTATATCCCTTGTACGATGAGTTGGTCCATTTTTCTTAATTTGTCCCAATTCGGGAGGTGGAGGGGAGACAAGTTTCCCATTTTTCTCATTTCCCCAACTTTCGTCCAGTCCCCGAACTTTCGGTCAATATTCGACCAACAATTAAGAAATTTATTTTTTGTTCGAATTTGGAACAAAAGTTGGGGTTGGGAAAAAAGGTGTGAGGGACAGAACAATTGTTGGAAAGGTAGGACAAAGGTTGGGCGGATAGGACGAAAGTTGGGAGGAGAACGGGAAAACGTGCGAAACTTATCCCCCACCGGAAAAGTGGAACACATAAATGTAAAACAGACCGAGTCATCCCAGGGGTTATATAATCCAGTGTGGTATGAGTGTCACACTCTTCTTCAAGGGTTCATCATGAACTCTTGATTCTACATGTATTATATGCATATAATGCAGAAATTTTTAAAGGTTTATAATTTACTACAATTTTACAACACGTTTCGCGGTTTTATCAATTTTTCTCAATTTTTGCTAAAATGTTCTCAAGTTTTTGCGCATTTGTGTAGATTTGCCCCCATTTTTGCCAATTTCGCAATGTGTTCCGAGGCTCGTCGGCGCAGGAAGACAGGCATATGTAGCTAGGGGCCCAACCATCATGGGTATTATCGTTCCTACTTCCCGCACCTCCCTCGAGGACGATTTACGTCCTTAGCCGACAGACGACGAGCTATGATTTTATCTGTGATACATGCATAATTACATTAAATTCTATATTGTAAGCGGGGATAATATATGTCATCTAAGATTGATAGACTGGTTATGATAGACGACCTTAAATAAGAATGGCAAAACTAGACTAAATATTTTGAATTTTCAGCCAAAATTGATAAAATTTAGTACATTATATAATATCATGCCATTTCAATAAATAAAGAACTTGCTGTATATGGCTACAACTTGTAATACGTATTGCGAGTGTATTCGAATAAATGTTATCCGTGCGGAAAATGTATAGATTACAATATTGTGTGAACTTTTACTCAACCTAAAGCTCTCTAAACAATAATTTTCTCAGCAATTTATTAGCCAATATGGTCCCCACAGGGTTTCGACGTGCCCTGAGAGTTTAATGTCAGATATGTCATAAGATAAACTGATTAGATCATGTAACTTTGATAGATTCATCTTGGTAGTAAAATTTCGAAGTGACTACGCGGTATATCATTTCGTGAACGGTAGTCAACTATGGATTTTGCGAACTTCTTCGTCTCGCATCACTTCAAAGCTTCTTGATGTTAGTATTTAAGTGAAGTGATACCCGCCAGGTGTCGGAATATAACATCCACAGGCCGTAGCGCGCATGGATTACGGCCCAGACAAAACTGACACATAAACGCTGCCAGAAATGAACATCAGACACCGTTGTAAATTATTTTATGAGTTTACTGTGAAATGTATAATTGCGACAGAGCGGACAAGACAGGTTACAGGTTATTACAATCGAATGGTACAACAAGGCAACAAAATGATAAATGAAAAGGTATGTTCGCAATTTGACATACGGAAACATACGTCTAAGTAACGTTCGTGGTCAGGAGCAATGCTACGGCGGTATCGTACCGAATCGGGCTTTTCCATTTTCTCTCCGAGGGATCAATTTTGCGATATTCTGCTGAGCTATTGACCTCAGACAGTTGGTCCTGATTGTGCTTCGAAAATTGCTGCCCTCTTTAGATAGTCTAATGGTTCCTCAAGACAAAACAAATGAACCTCCAGGGCTGATAGGAATACCGGTATTTGTTCCGAATGCAGCAATCTTGGACGGGCAAATTGCATGCCAAATCAAGACAATGACAAATCTTTGTTAAAGTATAATGGCAACACAAATAATATGCATCAACATAATGATACTACATGTATGGTACAACGTATCTGTCAAAATAATATGATCTGAAATACTATCGTGGTCTTGTGAACTACGATCATTCTTCACCAACCTCTTAACGTGATTAACGGTGTCCTAATATGTTCTATCGAGATCCTATTGAGTTTTATGAATATTCATAAACCAATAGATATTAGGTTTTTAGTATGTAGTGCCTGACCAGAGTGGACAATAGTTTGGACAAGGTTTAAACACTGTTGATTTTAAGACACTAACATACATAAGTGAGCACATTTTACTATCACACTACAACAGTGGTGCCCAACGGCCAATTCGTTGGTATCCTACATTTTTATAGACTGGCTGAGCGTGCCATACGGTAAGATCAATCATATTTCTATATAAATACTGCAGAAACCGGAACAGTTCTATGTGGTAAGAGGTAAACGCAGCCATGCGCTACGGGTGATTCCAAGATTCAAGGATAATTGGCGAACAATTTGAGGGTTTAACACGAGCACAATAGAACCATTCCCGCTCCTGACGTTTGTAGTATTAACAACGTCACGTCCTCGTGATTGCCTTTATACATGCTATTTTCGTAGTTTGGTCGTGAATCGTTCGATGCACGCGAACATATGCTAGTGATTCGTAGGTCATAACAGATTCCGTGAATTTAGACTGAATCCTAAGCAAATACAAGCTAGCGCAAATTACTCACATCCATCTCCTTAATGTAGTTTGAAATTCAGTAAAATTTATATTTTCCTCAAATTAATTGAGAATTTCTGCTCAATTGTCGAACGGGTAGGCCGTGTAAGTGGCCTCGTTTTTACACCAGTGATTTTTCTCGTCGGACTATGGATCCGACTTTATGGTTACGAATGTATATACGTTCATGCCCATGGGACAGTGTTAAATTCGGACATCGTAAAATTTATAGTTTTTAATAAAATTTAGTGAGGTGTTCACGTTATAAGTTGCTCGCCGCGTGGAAGTTTTGCCCACGTATAGCCTACGTAACACCGTTAACGATATAGTGTACCGTACACCAACACTATATTCTAAGCAATTATATATCGGGTTTCGGACACCCTTAGCATATATGTATGGTGTCATGCACATCCTAGACTTCTAGCTAGAGGTGATAAAATCTTTTGGGACGATGCCTTGTTGTTTATCCGTAGCAGGAAGTTTATACAGTCACGCTGTGACCATGCACTACCTACGCAATGCTTTAAACGGCAAGGTTTATGGGATACAATCAGTCAGGCTAAATAATTTGAATTTTCACTTAGCTAATTTTCCGCCTTTTTAAAAAACTGTTCAAACATAGGGTGTCGAAGACACCATAGTGTAATAAACACGGTATCCGCGGCACCATTAGCTGTGCTGCATAGTATGGTCCTTATGACTACCATGCACCATGGTATGGTCGTGGTCACACAGGGACAAATCTTCCACATGGCGGGCATTTTATAACGTCAACGCCGCATAAGTACGCCGCTGACTCGAAACCCTAATCTCGTCTTTTAGAACATACACATTTTATCCTTTAATTTGTTTGGGTCGAAGCGCTGCTTTGGGCTGGTTATAGCTTAGAGAAAAACCACTTACCTACTGAGTGTTACGACCTAGCTAAACCTAATAGCTCAGCGCAACACTAAATATTGAATAAGCTATCTCACTCGGTTGTTAATGGCCGGTCTGATCGCGTCGGAGACTTAGAGGTTGGAATATAGCCCCTTGTCAGATAGCTGTGACACTAGCTGTTGGCGGGCGCCTAGCCTGAAATGTTTTGATAAAACCGTCGCATACAATACGGACTGCAGGCCGAAGGTGCTTCCACGGGCCCAGCGAACCCTTTGAACATTTAGTTTTTGGCTGCCTTAGATTCTTCAGTGAACAGCTTTACCCTTAATTACGGGTCTTTTCGGTTATCCCCTCAGCCAATAATGCTCTATTATTTATCTGGACTCTAGTAATCTTTAGATTCCTCACTCGGAAGACTGATCTACTTTTTCTTAATTTTTCGACGGCGAGGTAGGTCCGTCTTCCACCCTACCTAATTCAATCATAAAACTAGGGGCGTGAAAATTTGTAGAGCCGAATTGTGCTCAACCTTATACTACAGTACCCTTAATATTCTGTGCTCGACCACGTAATTTCGATTAAGCAAAATCTAGCAAATTTTAGATTCTAATAATTAACCATTTTGAAAGAAGAGGCGATATTTCCATTTTTTGTTTCGCACTTAACGCCAGTCGATATGGGTACCGCCCTGCGTTATTTTTGTCGCGGAGATTAAGCCTCAGATCTTAATTTAATTTACATCAACGCTGCTGCGGTGTACTTATAATTTGTGCCAAAAACAATATTAAATCCTTTTGACTGCTGTTACCACTGCGTGCAGGGTGTAACTTAGGTAAAGTTAAGATTTTCTGAGATAACGAGCCAAGAGCAATTTAGCAAAATTATAGCGCTAATGAAGGCAAACGTGATTTTAATACATAGCGTCTATTTTTCTGTGATCACAACACAGGCGCATATGTACAGACGGCCAAGAGCATAACAAATGACAGACAAGGCATGGCAACATATAAAGCAATTAAATATGCACATTGTTACACGAAAACTATACGAACACGACGAAATCATGGCGCTGTAGTATGAAGGTTCGCGATCAGTATATATCAAGTTATCAAATTTGTCGCTTGTCTCACGGGTAATTTCTATGTTGATGAGCCTATAATAGGATTTCACGCAGGTGTTGGCAAACGTAACAGGCCGAAGCGGTCTGTTACACTATAAAAAATATAATATTTACAAAACATGCGTTTCATGATTGAGTTCAGGAAATAGAGGGAACAAATCTATTTGGCAGAATTTTGCAGAATTGGTAGGACCTAGGGTACTACGATACCAATTAATCGTGTCCTTCGTTCAATGTGGCAAAGCTACGTCTGTCATTCAGCAATATATATAACAGCGTTTATATTGTTGTAAACCATACAAACATGTTTAAAATGTAAACGGTAATGTTCAACCACAAAGTTCAAGTAAAAGTTAATTAAAATTTAGTATACTGCTCGATTAATCGGGACAGGCGTCAAACAACGTCGGCGCACCTTGTTAACTGTTCTGTTCACTGAGCTTGTAGCATAATGTAAGTTTAAATGTGAGTCGTTATTCGTTCGCTTTGCGTGGTTCCTTAAAGGGTCGAGCCATAGCTTACGATAACTCAGTGATGTGCGTACACCGATTTCATTCGTCCAGTCTCGTGCAGTTGGCTATAACTTCTGAAACATTGCGTGTTGCACAAATAATTCGACGTTAAACGGTTAACGAAAAGATGTTGACTGGACTTTTAGTCACAACTAAATTTGAGTGTATTTATGAAGGTTCATCAGATTTGCAACGCGCAATTAACTATCGGGACTTGCGTCAAACAATGTCGGCGCACCTTGTTAGCTGTTCTGTTCACTGAGCTTGTAGCATAATGTATGTTTGAACGTGAGTCGTTATTTGTTCGCTTTGCGTGGTTCCTTAAAGGGTCGAGCCATAGCTTACGATAGCTCAGTGATGTGCGTACACCGATTTCATTCCTCCAGTCTCATGCAGTTGGCTATAACTTCTGAAACATTGCGTGTTGCACAAATAATTCGACGTTAAACGGTTAACGAAAAGATGTTGACTGGACTTTTAGTCACAGCTAAATTTGAGTGTATGAAGGTTCATCAGATTTGGGACGCGCAATTAACTATCATGCAATATATTGTCGTTTGATGTATGAATGCTATCAATTATGTCTCTTTGTGAAGCAGCTTAACGCAAAAATCAGGCAACAACATGCTTTACTGTCAAAAACTTTATTTCCGGTGAGGATTAGTAACATTTTCCGAGATGAAATTTGTCACACGCACAATATATATTTGCTACAGTCTTCTCACTAAATGCATTCCAGCGAACAAGATAAAGTTTTTAGACAACATTTCTTCCCATATTAATACCGCATCCATGACCCAACAATACCGTAATCTGAGCCGACCCGAAGTGGCCAGATTCTATAACTCCATAGCTTGCAATGTTATAAATTAGAATAATTACTCGTAACTAGGCTGTGGGTGGGTTTACAGCATACATTATGATGCTCCGAGGTCTCTGGGGGATACTGAAAACAGTTGACGAATTCGCTCCCGAGGACCCATTTTTGCCGATTTTGCCTTTATTTTTATCGAGAATAATTACTCGTAACTAGGCTGTGTGTGGGTTTACAGCATACATCATGATGCTCCGAGGTCTCAGGGGCGGTACTGAAAACAGTTGACGACTTCGCTCCCGAGGACCCATTTTTGCCGATTTTATCCCCATTTTACCAATTTTCACCATATTTTACCAATTTTTGTTAAAAATTTGTGCACCAGGGTGTCCTATGGTTCAAAGGGTAGCATCCTGAACCTCTACTTCGACATGTACGGTTTTCAGCAAGTGCTTTATCGAACTTGGCCCGGCTTCGCGACGGCGATTGAATCACAAAGCAATCTTCATTTACAGGTGCTGCTTCGTCGAATATATGCACTTTCAACGCAACGGTGCAGTTCATTATTCAGCGCTGTTAGCCTAAACCAAGTACTAGACAGGCTTACGGGAACCCGCCCACCCCGACTAAACTTGAGACCCGGTCATTTTTAACTCGAGGCGACCCGAGCATGGAACCCACCCGATCGCGGCCCTATTTCAAGGCTGAAGTTTGGGAACGGAAAACGTTTTCAGGAAGCTAATGTCATAACCTTTACACCATGAGAACTTGAAACTAAAGGTTTTAATCTTGATATATATATATATAAATGACGGATTTACACATTTTAATTATTATCCTACCATAATGAACAACACAGAGTACATATACTGCGAAAACGTTGAATAAAATTTTGACTGAGGCGGTCGTTTTTAACCCAAGGTTGAGTTAAAGTTGGCTCAATTTGAGTGAAGTGTTGATTCCGATTGGACCAAGTTTTAACTCAGCATTTGGTTATTTTTAACACTAGCTTCTTGATTTAAACTTTGATTTAATTTAGTAAGAAAGTTTGACTCAAATTGAGTTAATAATTGACTCAAATTGAATCGAACTTTAACTCAAGCTTTGGATTTATAAGGCCCGAATCAATACTGAAAAGCTGACTACAACATTTTGCAGCGTACAACGACGATTTCAGTAACACAACGCTTCATGGTGTGCTGTGATCCAGTTTTATTTGGCAATGGGCTTGAAAGATTTAATATCTGTAACGAAAAATCTTTATAGCGTTGTATAACGCAATCGAATAGATAGTGTTGCACTACAAGTCGTTTGCAGGTTTTGAATATCGATTCGAGAGCAACCCTCTAACACTAAATAATCGCTATTTTATGCTTTATGATATTGTTGGAAAACAAATCTGTTGTAGTTGCCGGTTGCAGCTGGTAACAGTAAATATCGTGACACTTCTCCGGAATTACATATCACAACAGCTTGACAAAATTAGAAAACAATGTTACAGTATGAGGAATGTGACAAGAGGTTCAAACATGTTATACAACGTGTATGGCGCTTGAAATTTCTGATGAACTTCACTGAATCAATACAACAATCTAAAACAATACTCGTGTTTTAATAAACAACCACAAACAATTTTACTACTGAAAATGATAAAGTCTAGTAATATAAAGTCTGACATGATTTATCTTGAACGAAAACTGAGAATTAAATGAAATCCACAAACAATATCATTGATTTTTGAAGTATTTAAAAAATTGAAACGGATGAATGAAAGGTGGTATATCCAAAAAACAGAAACGTAATATGTGACTGCGATCGGGTCATATTGCAAACACTTATCAAAATTTAAAAGCTTTAGCTTTTGAACAAATTTCAGGCAAATCTTGCGTGAATAATCAGTATAACATATGATATCAGTATAACATAAATATATACATATAAAATATAAATATAATATAAATATCAGTATAACAACAAATCACCAAAAGACAATATAAAATACCAGTATAACAACAAATCACCAAAAAACGTAGCAGTTTCGAAACCTAATCTAGCCAACGATAATAAAGTTCCATACATCGACGATTTATGCGAAAAAGCTTAAGATCGAGCAATGATTGGCAAAATTTCACGGAAACTCATAGATGAATAATTTCAAATAGAACAGTTAAGAAAATATTATAATGATATATCTCACCGGGAAAGCAAGACTTTGAAACGCTTTTTTGCGCGAAATCTGATAATTTTAAAGCCAACTTAAAACAATTTTTTAGATAAAGACGATATAATATATTGACATAAGCTCCTACAGATCTTTAATCTTGACGCAACAATCGACCTGCAATAAACAATACACTTTGTTTTTCATTCAATATGAATATGAGCCCAAATCTAGGGAATTAGGGAGTCAGGCTTTTCAGAATTTACGTAATAGCCTGCAATATGCAAAGATTTCACTCATATATATGACACCGCTGTTTAGTGTTAATATGTTTTTTTTAGAGCACCGACGGCCGTGTTGTGGATTTAAATTATTTGGTTTCGGTGATGCTTTTTTCAATTCAAACCGGTTTGTGGACAGTTTGCGTTTAAGAAAATTGATTTGTAAAGTTGCTTCAACCTTTAATTAGAGGAAAATTTTCGCCAATATAACAACCTCGAATCGTAACGATAAAATAAGTAATAAATGATGAGTGGGCAGATGTTTCAAATCTCAACGGTTGTCTAAATTGTGCACGTATTTGACAAATATTCTTATGCCGATTCTTTGTTTTCCAAGACGGACCTAACAGAATGCCATAACTTTATTGCTCAGAAGAAAGAGTTAATTCCAAGATTATACTTGAAACTGCCACTGTACTACGATAAACTAATTAACACTTGTGAGTTCATAGAAAGAAGTGTAATAAGAAACAGCTATGGCAAATTATTGTGGTTGGCTCGGTATTGTCGGCGGTTGAATAGATAGTAGATGTTTCAGACCTGCCGAAGGCAACCATTTAGACATGTACAGGTACTTTGCGTTGAAAAGTTGCTTATGTCATAATTCAAAGCCTTTAGCTTTATAAACATCTAAAACAAAATTTTACTCTTTTTGCTTTTATGGTAACATATACATTGCGTATCACGAACTGTACTACACTTTAATTTAAAATCAAAGTATTGTGGCACAATTTAATAATCTAATCTTCTAATCTTATATTTATCAGGTTAAACATATAACAGTTTTGTGTCGTTTTATAGGACACTTGTAGCACAAAAAAAAGATATTTCGAAATATAAAAATGAAGATTAAAACGTCCTTTGTAACTAGTGCTTTTCTCTGTTTGCCGAATTATTCAACGCTTTTAGTTCCGAGGTGGTAACACGGTCCACAGGTGGTGTCCGAACAATGGGCCATTTTCGCACATACGTACTTTAAAGCAATCTCAATTTTCGAAATATATGAACCAAAAATGTATTTTCTCTGAAATAACCCTGTTCCTAATCTAGATAATGCGACACAGGCTTGGTCCGTTTGAAATATATTTCTTCAATGAAACGGTTTCAGTGTCAAACAGCATACCTCGTTGACCACCTCCTGTTTCTCCTCCCGGGGCGGCGTTATTTGTGGTGGTAATATTGTTGGTGGTGGCAGCAACAGAAGGGGCCTGTTGGAAGAGGTGCGGGCTTTTTTGTTCTTCTACACCTCTTTTTTTGCTGTGATACCACGCCTTTTTTTTTTTCTCCTTTAATGTTTGTGCTTTTTATTAATATTACAAAAATGTCGTTTGTTTATTGCTATATTAACTTCCCCCAACCAAACCCCCCCCACCACTAATACTTAAAAATTTTGGACTTTCCCTAGCTGCAGTAAAGCAGAGAATGCAGCGGGGTAGCCCCCCCTCGATAGCTTGTTCTGGAATCGTATTATTTTATACGCGCCGCACCAGGAAAAGGCGAGGAGGTGTCTTTTCGAGTCGTTACGGTTCTTTGTGTTTTCTACCTACGTTTCTTGCTTACTGAAAAACCATCCATACCGGCTGTTTTATTAATTTCAACCATTTACTAATGAAATGTTAAGCTGCAACCATATGTCATAACTCAGCGCGAGCGCAATTTGAAACATGTAAAATTTGTTCTGATCAAACGCATCCAAAACGGACGATTTACAAGCCCCTCCTTAAGCAGAACGATATGAATCGACTCGTTTTAAATAGGTAAGATTCAAAGCCGAACAGATTTTGGCATAACGAATTAATGCATGAGTAAACTTAAGCTGCGCCGCTTACCATCCTCTTTTGACATCATGTACAAACTGTTGTTAGAGAACAAACTAATAGTTGCAATAGCCTAACACTATTTCCTAACTTTTTCATTCTGCGAACGTTTCGAATGCAATTCCAAAAACGTTTAAGTTACGTTAGCTAACACGATGCACCTTTTTACACTTTCACATTCACTGCATTCCGAAACGCTAAATTAGGCTACTTGTATTTTGAAATTTTGTGTTATGCTAACACAATTTTTGATACTCTTAACAGTCTGACTGGTTCGCGAACACCTTAATGATGTGTACAATCCTATAAATCTTGTGTGCGAACATACCGAGCTTTCTTATGCAAAAAATGTTTGCGAAAATGGTTGAGATTATGCTATTCGCGAACACACATATATGTCATAACACTGTGCGAATAATAAAAAGCATATTAACTATGTGTTTTAAAGTTCGCGAACGTGTGTCCATAACTATAATGTGCTAACACTGCGTAAATACGAAAAATCGTTCGCGAACGTGTGTCAACTAAAATGTGTTCGCGAACTTGGCAATAAATTGTGTTCGCAAACGTATATTGCAAATGGCACCTATGAACTGGCAATTGATCTCAAGGGCAACATGACCTTTCTCAGATGATTATGCACATATACAGTCATGGGGTAATTCCCTCCGTGCGGAAGCGAATCTTACCCCCACGGCACGAGTTTCGTTCAGAGTTATTGCTGCGATGGTGCACGTGCACATGGTATCCAAGCATGATCAAACGAAGCACACGTACTAACGCCTGCTGCGCAATTAAAATGTATTATAATTCCAGAGAAAATGCGGATGACTTGCCCATTTTTCTTGCCAAAGTCACAATTTTTGTCACGGTCACGAAACACAGACTTGTCGCCTACTTATGTAGTTATTAAGCCATAAATGACTTAACTACTAAAGTAATCGCTCAATAAACCAAATGCAACACCACGTGGTACGTATTTACTAGCATACTAAACATCGAATACTAAACATAAAACTGAAATCGAATAGTTATGCCGTTTTGATCGTAAGCCCTTACATCATTTCACTAGATAGAATTGGTCTCTAGTACTAGGAACTAAAACGAAAAATACAATATAAGAAAAACATCTGTAAAACTGCGGAGTTCTGTTATCAAGGTATATACAAAACGTATCCTGACTGATTTAGCAATCTGCAAATATCAAGAATTAAACGGTTTTCACTAGATACGAAGCTGTGACCGTTATGTTGATTGGCGCAGTACAATCTAAATATTCAAAACACTCACTTATAGAAACAGATGTTTCTGTAGAAATTTCTGGTATTACAGTAAGATACATAGTTCGAAGTCTACTTTTTAAAATTAACGCCACAGCTTGGAGTAACGTAGCTATGAGGTAGAATACCCTTTTCGGCAGAGCGAGAGGCTAATAGGACACATAGCTAGTCTGGCCGACGGGCTGACAGCGGCGGCCCAATAGATAGCAGATGGGGGATTGACAAGTCAGGCAATTACAATCAGATCGTAGAAGCAGCCGTATATTACTTCAACTCTAGCAATGTTAACTACGCAGAATTGCGACTAATATGCGTACTCTTTATAATGAGTTCGC
This sequence comes from Trileptium ribeirensis, assembly GCA_030248225.1. NCBI lineage: Eukaryota > Metazoa > Nematoda > Enoplea > Enoplida > Thoracostomopsidae > Trileptium > Trileptium ribeirensis. Next base: position 7,990 of record JASANE010022099.1, on the reverse strand, counting down.
GAACACGATTTTTATTGAGTACGTGTGCTCGCGAACACAATTTAGTTATGAATAAGTGTATACTCAACTAAAGCAGTTAACATCAGTATAAGCATTCTCGAACTATAGTAGAAGCAACAAAGTAACTTAGGAGAAACATGCACGTTCGCGAACAAAATTGTTGCATGTACAAACTGAACCGCGTGCTCTTGATAGCACAAAGAGTGTTCTATAACGCAAGTAAGCTAATTGGCGCATTTCCTACAATTTACTACATTAAAGGTTTGGGACTTCTAGAAAGTTGTCATTATTTTCTTAGTGTGTTAAAAAAAATGCGATGATAAAACAATACAATCAATAGATTTTGAAATGAAGGGAACAGTGAGAAACTGAATTAACGTGCAAAAACGTCGAGATAACTAAACATTACTGGACAATAATGACTTGATTGAGGCGTATAAGTGTGAAATCATCAATGTTTTTTTCTGAAAATAGATGAAAACATGGTGATATTGCAATAAATCAGAGGAAATAAATAGAAATCGTCCATAGAAAATTTTTTTCAATTGAGCGCTCATATGAGCTGCCACAGCACAACAGCGGCGTCGTTTTATATTAGTTGTAATCATTGAATCTATACAAATACTAATAGAGGTTTTGTAATAGAAATGGGCATTTCCCACCGAAATTCATTTCAGATTGAACGCTCATATAATTACGGCGATAAAAGCTTTGTTACATGTTTGCTATCTTAAATCACTTAAATCATTTTATAAATAAATTATTCTGGGTTCACACGGTTAGACACTGTTCTCGAAATTTGAAGCAAATAATCGAAACAATCCGTTTATAAACTGATCAGCATTTTTTATTTTGTTTCGTACTTTTCTTATATTACTTGAACGATTGAACACTATTTATAGCTTGAAAGGTGACCCACTCGAGACAACTTTACTGCTGTCCTGAAATGGAAATTTACCACTTAACTGCGACAACATACTTTTTTCGACATTTGTAACGTTTAGGAGCAGAAGCTAAATGCATGCTATGCTTTTTACCGATAACTAAGTCTGAGTCGTAACGTAAACTTCGCATCTTAAATATCTAACTCCCTGACTAAGCTGAAGTCGAGTCTGCTCTAAACTGTTCTTCTTTTAGCTATGTAACGGACGCCTCCAAAAGTAGATTGCAGAGATAGCTACATTGACGTATTCAATTATTTCGATAACTGAAGGTCCACGCTACTCATTTTTGAACTTAGTACTTTAAGTAATTCACAGTTACAATGAAGTCTGCGTTGCTGGTGGTCTCCGCGTTCATGGTTTCCCAGGGCACGACATTACATTTTTACGATCAGGCGAAATTCAATCAAACCAAATGTGCACCGATGATGTTACAAACAGGTCCATAACCGTCACATTACAAACGTTATTAAACATTTAATAAGGTTCGCTGCGATTTGCTTTCGGAAGTATAATTCCTGCATGTTCCGCAAACGTAAGTATGTGAAATAACATTTCCGACGCAAAATTCGTGACAGTATCTGTGACAACTCCGGCAATATCCACCGCGACAAATCTGGCCAGCTTTCATACAAATTACGCAAGGTGGCAAGTGATCATCTGAAAGTTTAATCATGAAAAAGAAAACATACTTTCACTTAGGTCATAATGTATGAGATATTTCGTAGACTTCAATTTTTGCCTTACTTCAAATGTGTGACTTAAAATTTTTTAACTTCTGCATTTACAAAATCCCCGCAAAATTTATAATAAAATATTGTTGGCAAAAAGCATTGTCAAAACAGTGTTAGTTATGTCATAGTACTGCAAATTTTAGGTAAAATGCTGTCTACAAACCTTACCGAAATTAACTATTGTTAATGTTTGAAAAACATTCACAATATAACGATATGTGCCTAAAATGTCTTTTAGACTTTCCCTAAGGGCTAGGAATGTTTATTATCATACTATCATTAATATATTTAAAATAAGCTGCTCAATGAACCTAAACAGTTGAACCTTAGAATACTGCAAAACAGTTCCTTAAAATTTTATTGCACGCAATAGTGTTTTTCGAATTGTTCTATCAACTAAAATTTCTTTAATTTGATATACATCAAAGTTACATCATTAAGAAATGTTTAAAATCTTATTCAACAGATACAAAAATTACCAAATATTAGCAAACCACAAATATCTTCTAAGTTCAACTTATATTAAAAAAATTTATTAGTTCTTGACCCATGATGGAAACTGAGTCGAAATGTGTATAATTTGACATGACAAACAGACATCACAACATAGGCAAAATTTGTTGAACGACTCATTTATATGTTCTTCTTCCATTTAATGAATGTATTGCTAAGAAGTAACAATATTTAGCAAAGCACTATCAGCCCAACTTGAAACTATCTTTTACGCGCCGAGAATCCCGTTCGGGACCGCAGATTTAAAATGTTTGTGAGCACACTGAATTAAGCAGACTCGTGTTATAACGGAAAACCGACGCCGATAGGTCTCGACATGCCAACCCAGAATGACTGAATTTTAACCATCTTCATTACACATTTTGCAGATGTTGCCCATAATTTAGCGCGAAGCGGCTTAATTGTTACAAAAAATTTTATGTTACGTGGGATACACATTTATATACGGAACGTAAAGAAATCCTGCGCACGGATGACAGTATAAAATAGAAAGCGGCAGCAAGAAGCAAGACAAAATTGCCGCCAGCATAAGCCAAATAACCCGGCGGATTGATATTGTAACGCCATACGGTGAAGTAAAATTATATTTCTGTATAAGTACACCCAAATTATTAGTTTGTTAGTAAAATCTAAGCTAAAGCATGTATATTTGAAATTATCCAAATGGTCTTGCACAGTAATCCAACGTGCACCTAATTAAATATTCAAAATTGAAGCAATGGTCTTGCTCAGTAATCCAACGTGCATCTAATTAAATATTCAAAATTGAAGCATTTATCTTACGAACATAGTAGGATAACTGCTGCACAAATTTGTTTTAAGTCGTTAGTTGAATTTAGATTTGGAAAGCTGTTACTTCTTGTTGGTGACTAGAAATATACAGAGTAAAATTTTCAATCAAAAACACTTGAAACAGAAATTGCAGTACGCAAAAATAACTAAAACCCCTTAATATTTTTGTTAATCCACTCCCAGGTAGGCATGTTGCCGCAGTTTACATCATATATTTCCAAGGTTTTTCAGGTAGCTCAGTAGTCCTTATTGTTTACAAATTATATAACCTAAAGTAGCCGGAAAGCAGACTCGCGAAATCGCGAACAAGCGGATCAAGGTTTTAATTAGAAATTCAGATGTAACTGGAAGATGATAGTAATGCAATATAAATATTCTGAGCCGCTGATCAAATGAAGTCCCACTTTCGTTGTACAGTTAAGTCTCGCTAAAAATTTAAAAATGCTACTGTGAATAAAAATCGACAACAATTTTAACCTCACAGAGCAACCTTCAACCAGACAATTATTTATGCAAATGCAGTTCGTATGTATGGGTTTCTCATAATTGTATCATCTTTGAACGCAAAGCAACACAACATTTAATGTTTAAAATCAGACACAATTCTTTTAAAACTCATTCTGTTTGGCACTTGTCTAAAGAAGCACAGCACATTGTATGCAATAGACTACCCACGGGAGTCTAACGGTATAGACTCCTTCTAATTCACCAACACTTTTTTGATTTTTGTAATGTCGTTGCAAGGCAGGTAAAATTAAATCCGAAATCTGACCATACCTAACCTGAAATCCCGTGCGGTCCTTACGCAATAATAATTTAGACCGGTATATTTGATTTACACTGCGTAACAAAGGAAAAGCAACGTGATAGTACAATAGACATTTACTATTGATAAGGCGTAATAGTAACTCACTTGAGTATTAGTTCGTGGCAAATCAATTTTACGTGCTCAAATTTTGAAACTTCGTCACGTGGTAAATATGTTAGATGATCACATGAGCATGAATTAAAACTGCAATTTGCCGCATGTTCGGTATCGTTGTTGACATTGGTATAGCCACCGCCCTGCACATTTTGCCCGTCCTCGAATCTAACCCCGTCTGATTGTAGTATGTGGAGTTGACCTTTCGGTTTAACGGCACCAATTTGCCATTTAGTGTCACCTGGTTTTTATGGATCGGCTGTTGCGAACAGCTGGAGAACGAAGTAGTGCTAACAGCCAATGTGGAGGAGGTGGATTACCGCGATGAGCAGCAGTGAACGCAAGTTGTCAAAAATTGATTTGTTTCTCGTGTTGACAGACGGCTTAAAGACGCAAATGTCAGCTGATCGTCATTACTCGGCTGTTGCAAACAGCTGGAGAACGAAGTAGTGCCAACAGCCAATGTGGTGGAGCTGGATTGCGGCGATGCGCTGCGATGAACACAAGTTGTCATAAATTGATTTAGCTCTGGTGTTGACGGGCGGCTTAAAGACGCAAATGTCAGCTGGCTCTGCTATTGCAAACAGCTGGAAAGTGGAGCCATGGTAACAGCCAATGTTGCGGAGCTATAGAGCGATGGCGCACCAAGACGTATTGAAGTTGATTTGGTAGTCAAAGTTTCATAACCAGTATAACTCGATGACGAAGCAAAGTCATCATTCGAGGTCGCTTGATATAGCAAGCTGGAATAATTATCAGACGTTGTTGGCGGAACTTTGCTCTTGGAAAATCTATTGGAGCAATGCTGTGCATCAACTAGCACGCTTATATTGCAGGATGGCACTTATTCGCTTCCACTACTTCGCGACGAAGCCAAGCTACAATTTTCGTCATTCGTAACATTTAAATTCCACATCCTTAAACAAAAATCGACCTGGAAACAAAAAAACAATACATATAAGGGAATTAAGGATATATATGTACAGATATATTACGGATATATGTGTACATATATATAAGGAATTAAGCCGAACTTACCTTGTTCCGAACCAGCTACCGCGACTGTAAATGTAAAGCGGAACTGAATATACAACCAGAACTGTAAAGTTAAAGCGGAACCGAAGTCTGGTTTTATTTATTGATCGAGATGTTTATCGATTTTTGCGCATTAAAAATAATTCGAATCAACGTCTTCAAGTAAAATTCATCACAAAGAATGTGTACGTATAAAATGCAGCTCATATTGGATAATTTAGCTATTTTCTGTCGCTTCGAGTGAGTAAAAATACGGATGTTGCATGTCATTCCGTAGGAAAGATGAAATCATTTGATTCTCCCGTTCTCAAATAGTGGTAATAATTTAGACTCTAGGCACGGCTCAGTTCGTTTGGCTGGACTCTACATCCGAGGCGAGTCTAGTATATCTTCAAAAGATGCTGTCGGCTCTTTTACAAAACAAAAACATAATTATAACAGCTAATGTGTTGGGCAATGCTGTGTGAACAACAAGGACTTCCTAGATTGCCTCGGCTGTGCTATAAAAAGCTTTGAATGTAACTATATGTAGTACGTTTGGGCATTTCTGGAACATATTATGTTGTCTATAATACTAGGATATCGCAAACTTCTATTATTAGGAAAATAAATGCCGAGCCGAGCCGTCCATGTCTTCTCATCTTCTCATGGGAAGCGGCAAACCGAGCAGAACTTGGTTTATGTAGAGCTGAGCCAGAGACCAAGATCTGTCTGTGGGAGCCGAGCCGAATATGGTTGAGGAAGAACGCATTCGAGCGAGTCTGAAAATCTGGCTCTTTCTCACCTTTATTATTAAAATTAGCATTACTCAAGTTATGCTGTAAATTTCCGAACAGAATGCTATAAATAAGACAAACTATGATACTGCGCCTAAAATTTATAACAAGTTCATTACAAAGCACGCAATTTCTGATTTCGTTGCAGAGATTGTGCTCAACTCACAATGTACTTTGATTAACAAAATTTATAAAGGCACAGCCTGGTGGGTAGGCCACTATCGGTGTTAAACAAATATGGGGCATTCTAAAATACTTGGATTGTATTGTGCTGCTATGTTCAAGTTTAAGAGCTTCGGCGTAAGTACTTTAACTATAACTTACTTCAACTTGAACGTTTATCCTACTATATAGAGTTAAATTTAACGGTTTCTTAACTTTGAGATAAAATTTCTTACAATTAACTTCAGAAATGGAAAAAATTTGGCTATGTCGTCGTTTGAACAAAAAATTTATACAGTATAAAATTCAAATATTAAATAGGTTTTAAATATCATACCTCGCAATGTTATATTTTTTCCCAAAATTTTTAGCTTCAGAACTTTTCCAGTGCCCAAATTTATGCCTTTAGTACGAACAATACAAGAATTTCGGATGTTCGGACAGTATGTATGTATATTTTTTTTCTAATTCCGCTGCTGGCCTCTTGTTAATTTATGCTTGTATTATCCTCTGTAATCTAAGTTACGCTGCAAATATCCACAATTGGTGCAAAAAAATAAGATCAAAATCATACTACCTACCACAAATCTTTAATACTAGTAACTCTATCGGGATTGCAGAATGTCTGTGAAGCATAGGTACACCTACGCCTACACCTTTTACGTGCACACCAAATCAGCTTTCTCGACAACATTCGTCGATATGCTATATGTGGACATCACACAATACTAGCACAAGTGACGACCAAACTAACACTGTCAATGAGTTTTCCCATGCCCCAAAAACCACAGTCCAACTTCTGGCCGCCCAAAACGTCAGAACAAATTTTCAAATTTTGGCTCGAGGAACCACGAGGGTACCTCAAACCCCATAACTCCAGAAGCGGAGCCTTAATTGAAAAACAAAAAAGAGGCATCGAGATTTATCATTTTCCTATAAAATAAAATCAACCAGAGAAAAAATTCGAAAGTTACGATAAAAATAACCTTGCTCCCGTGAAGGGTACTAAAATGGTGTAAAAACCGTCATTTTGATTTCAGACCAAAGGGACGCCAAACACTTGTACCCATGGAACCATGGGTCGCGGAGTAAAACCAATACCGGCGATGAGTTTCCCATGTCCGAAAACCTTCAAGTGAAATTTTTCAGCCGCCCAGGACGTCAGAACAAATTTTCTAATCTTGGGACGAGGAACCATGAGGGTGCCATACCTCAAACACCATAACTCCATAACCGGAGCCTTAATCGAAAAAACAAAAAAGAAGCAACTTTGTACATTTATCATTTTGCTATGAAATATACGCAAACTTGAGATGGTAATGGGGCCAAAAACCCACATTTTGACTCTTGTACCCCGGAACTGATACCACAAATGAAAAAAACGCTCGGATATACGCGCCAAAAAAAGTATCGTGGTTCGAAAGAGTCGATGAAAATCGGTTGAGGTGTGCTGGGGCTGTGGCCGATCCTCACAGATATATATACAGACGGAACTCAAAACATTTAACCCCTGGAACAGACAAATTCTCCACTACGTTTCAATGTTTTCTGAGCAACAATAAAACAGAGCTGCAATAATGGGACGGCAAAGAGATACAATCTATGAGGTTTAAACATACGTTTACATTTATATGATAGTCTATATCGAGATATCCAACATATCCCACTACTTTACCGTAGGCACCCCGATATTGAAAACTGCCAGCATCCCACTAATATATACTAACGTATACTCACGTAACCATAAACGAATATCTACATAAAATACGTTCCCACACCTTTGCAATTTTTCGTTAGTCCGAAATTAAGGTACAGAATAATCTGGTATTTGACTTAGTTCGTACTGTTCAGAAAACTCCTATTTCTGGCCATCTTTTCGCAATGTTTTAGATTTTTTTTGGAATTCTTATCGTTGCATTTCGAATTGGGTAATTTTTGGCTGCATAAATGATTGTTTATACTATTCAAACATATTTGAATATACAAAAATCTGCGGATCTTTAGTAACTTAAGACTAAATTACGTTATGGTTTAGGCATGAACAGATATAGCAACCTAACGCATAAATAGGAGTACTGTTGGCAAAACTGAAAATCGGCAAAATTCTCATAAAAA
>JASANE010022098.1:0-15363 GCA_030248225.1 Trileptium ribeirensis | reverse complement strand
ACACATGAATATACACTGAAATTAGCTACCAGTAGATCAATTTCTTATCTTCGTAAACATTTCTTTACATTGTGCATTGTTAATATATAGAATTCACTTTGATCTGAGATTCGTTAGCTACTACTTTTTATGAACAGTTTAAATATTTGTATAGCAAGGCTATAACTTTGTTTCTCAAGGCTGTAACGTGTCAGGAGTTATAGCCGGATAATCAGCCCTTCCTGGTCTTGTCTAGTTAAGTTGCATAAGTTTAGTTGTTTAATTGAAGCGACGTTTTTTGTTTTCTTTTTATTTTTTGCTGTGAAATTATATGATTTTGTTATTATGTAATTTCACGGTTATATATAATGGCTAGATGTAATAAATAAATAAATAACAAATAATGCATAAATAAATAAATAAACAAAAATAAATAAATAAATAATTAAATAAATAAATATCAAACAAAAAAGACAAAATCAAAAGCTTAATAGTATAAAACTAACCCCTAGCTATATTATAAAATTTGCCATATACTAACAGCAATATATATATAAAAATGAATAATAATTCGTTCTGCGGTGCCTGAATCTTAGATTGGCATAGCCAAAAAATAACAAATGGCTAAACCGGAGGATTAGACGTTTTCGACGAAATCCAAAATACGGACTACCGACCTGTTCCATAAAACAGTAACTAAGAAAAAAATTGAACGCCAGGTCACCAAAAAATTTTACTAAGCCGCAGTTAGGATCCACGACGGCAACACAATTACAGCAACGCTATGAAGGAATTGCTAAAGGGGTATAAGCTATTTGATCAAAGTTTGTTTGAGCTTTGACGTTATCATGTAAATTTTGGAAAGTATGACAACAACACACAACTACGCGATAAAGAAGTCGAAACTGTTATGTCATTAAACTGTTATGTCATTAAACTGTTATGTCATTAAACTGTTAAACTGTTATGTCATTAAACTGTTATGTCATTAAACTGTTATGTCATTAAACAGTAACTAAGAAAAAAATTGAATGCCAGGTCACCAAAAAATTTTACTAAGCCGCAGTTAGGATCCACGACGGAAACACAATTACAGAAACGCTGTGAGGGAATCGCTAAAGGGGTATAAACTGTTTGATCAAAGTATGTGTGAGCTTTGACGTTATCATGTAAATTTTGGAAAGTACGACAACAACACACAACTACGCAATAAAGAAGTCGAAACTGTTATGTCATTAAACTGTTACGTCATTAAACTGTTAAACTGTTATGTCATTAGACGGATATGTCATTAAACAGTAACTAAGAAAAAAAATTGAATGCCAGGTCACCAAAAAATTTTACTAAGCCGCAGTTAGGATCCACGACGGCAACACAATTACAGAAACGCTATGAAGGAATTGTTAAAGGGGTATAAGCTATTTGATCAAAGTTTGTTTGAGCTTTGACGTTATCATGTAAATTTTAGAAAGTACGACAACAACACACAACTACGCGATAAAGAAGTCGAAACTGTTATGTCATTAAACTGTTACGTCATTAAACTGTTAAACTGTTATGTCATTAAACTGTTATGTCATTAAACAGTAACTAAGAAAAAAATTGAATGCCAGGTCACCAAAAAATTTTACTAAGCCGCAGTTAGGATCCACGACGGAAACACAATTACAGAAACGTTGTGAGGGAATCGCTAAAGGGGTATAAACTGTTTGATCAAAGTTTGTGTGAGCTTTGACGTTATCATGTAAATTTTGGAAAATACGACAACAACACACAACTACGCGATAAAGAAGTCGAAACTGTTATGTCATTAAACTGTTATGTCATTAAACTGTTAAACTGTTATGTCATTAAACTGATATGTCATTAAACAGTAACTAAGAAAAAAATTGAATGCCAGGTCACCAAAAAATTTTACTAAGCCGCAGTTAGGATCCACGACGGCAACACAATTACAGCAACGCTATGAAGGAATTGTTAAAGGGGTATAAGCTATTTGATCAAAGTTTGTTTGAGCTTTGACGTTATCATGTAAATTTTAGAAAGTACGACAACAACACACAACTACGCGATAAAGAAGTCGAAACTGCCATGTCATCGTGCAGACATCAGTGTATATTGTTTATCTGTCATGTATAAATTTTGTACGATTTTTTGATTTGCCCAAACTTTCACCGTATATCCATATTTTTTGGATGACCACCGTATTCCACTTCTTTTAACAGACAAGCGTCATTAGTCACATAAAACCATTGCAGTGATGACGATAATCCGTGGATTACATTGGGCATCCGGCCTGTACAATATTTAACACTATGCATGATGGGTCCAAATGAAACCAACCTATGTACATCACTGGCGACACGCAAACTATGTTTAGCGTGTATACTATTTTTGCACGTGTGTTGTTGCATCCACGCTTTGGGGGTTCCGTAAGGGTGCCAGCGACAGTTTCTACATGGCTTAATGGCTAACGTACAAGACTTGCCTAAAAACCACCCAGTTTCAGTTCACCGACGGAGCAAAAATTTATTCAACTACAGGAAATACACACATATTCTTACGTCAAAGGGTTACTTTAAAATGATATTCGTCTTAAACACTATCTTCAACCTCCAAGTGCTTCCTAAGGCGTTAACGAGGTTTAAAGTCAGAAGAAATCGGCATTACCGTTCGCTGGTTATGGATATTAATAAACAGTTTTACAATGTATTAACAAAGAGTTTTAGGGCTTTGACTCTTACATTGTGTCTTATGCAAGTACATGTGAAGCAGTTATAAAAGATGTAAAATTAGAACAAACGCGAAGAACAAATGGCAAGGTAGCCTACTCCACTGCAACAGCAACCTATTTATTGAAACGAAGCGAGCATTAACATAACAAATCACATTTACTGAAATCAATTGAATCTTGCGGTTATTGAAACGGAGCGAACGTAGCGAGCTGAGTTTCCTCAAGTAGCGCATAACCGCAACAAAAATCAAAAATTTTTTTATTCCTCTGTATCGCCTTCACCAAATTAATGAATTTTCGCAAATGCTTTATTCTGCAAATAATGAAATGTAGTTGTGCACATAGCTGTATATTTGCGCTACTCTCAATATTTCCTACATAAATTCACATAAATCCGACACTAATTTGACACTTTATCAATTTGGCCACTTAGGATTATCTACTTTACGTTATCACTTTTGCTAGAGCCATCGGGTAGAAAAAACGCGCAGAATATCCTCATCCAGAGTTACGATTTGGGTGTGATTCATTTTTAGAGCAGCCCTTTTTGACGTATGAGCCAAAAATTAAAACATAACCGCAAAAATTGAAGTTTTCAAAATTTTAACGAGGTATGTTTGTTACTTGTTGGAGTTGAATTATGGAATTATAGAGTTATTTAGCAAGTTAAACTCGTTGGTGTCTTTGTTTTAATATTACTTGGGTGCGTTATTAACTCTGCGGGGGCGACGCCGAAGCAAAATCTATTTAATGTGGATGTGTTTTCGCGGTTGCTGAATACAACAGAAGCAATTGTATTTGCTATAGTTGCGACGGTTAAAATATAAAGGACCCACATGTGGAAGTTTTGTCCACCCTATGTGTCTCTATCACCATGCATTATATATTGCCCCAGAACCTTAATGTTTCGGATGGTATTTTAAGGTAATTCCATGTGATTGTAGTGTCTGTAACGGTACGGTGCAAAGTACAACATAAAATTTTTCAAAAAGTTATAGTGTGCTAGCTACACTATCCTGTTGTTTACACACCTAATGTGTGTGTACGGTGGCTTTAACACCGTCAGTAAAACCAGAATAGGTAGATTTAGACACAGTGGTTAAGCTGATGGTGTCTCATGCACCATCTGTTGTATTATATAGCGTACGTATGTACTGCTAACCACTGGATGGCATGTTGTGTATAATTAGTGGACAAAACTTACATATGGGGACCACTTTATAATGTAAACGCCGAAATAGACAAGTATTGGGCCCTGCAACGTAAAAGCCATACTTCAAATTATAATTTTTTCTAAAAATTTGTGATATATAAATTTCAATTTTTTCGTGTTTTCGGTAATTGGAGGAAGAACTAAATAATTCTACGGGTTTGGTCAAAATAGTCGTAGCAATGTCATTAAGGTATTTACGATGTATACCTTAATAAAAGGGCTCTTAGGAGCTGAATTTGAAACGATAAAATGGTCGCGCAGAATAGCCACACTTGCTCCGTCTCTATTCGCTGCGGGAGTAAGTATTTTTTCAGTGTAAATAGTACACTTTTGTATATGAAGGTACGACATCTTGCAATATATATTGGTGTGGGAGGGAACTGGTGTCGAAAATTTATGTGGCGATCAGAAATTATCCACAGGTAAAATTACTGCCCTTTCCCAAAGCGTGCGCGCAAATGATGTACCTCATCATTTAAGGTGTCACATGTACACAGAATTCGTGTTTTTATGAGTATGCTTCCAAATGTTTAGATTAGATACAAAAGAAGCCAATCAAACTGGAAAGGTATAGTATATACTAAACATTTTAGAGCTGTATCACTCGGCCAGCAGATAAAACTTGTCTCTTGTTTGCTCTATTATGGCTTGAATTGAATGGTTTAATTTCATCCTAGAAGCATTCACTTATTTTAGGTAAATTTTGTTCTCTTCACTAATATTGCTGGTCCCATATATACTTTATATTTTATTCGTTTATTCATTCCCATGATTCCAGGTGCTGGAGCGGGGGAGGAGCAGCCGGGTAAAGGAGGGTCTTAGGCTTCTCAGTGGAGTTACGGGCAGTCGGAGCAGTAAATACAGACGACTCATAAACATTTCATTCAGATGACAAAGCGTGTTATGGATTACTGCTATACAAAAGAAAGCATGTCTATACACTTGTTATTTTGATTTAAAATAGCACATAATACATGAATAATTGCAACTACTGTTGAGCTGTATGCATCATTTACCTTAAGATGTGTGCACCTAGGGCCGGATTCTGTCACAGAGCCAATTCCGGCTGGTGACAAAATCACACAATCACATCCAGCCCTTCATAAATAAAATAAATAGCTAAGCTATGCTAGTATGTTTCTACGGGCCGGGAGTGGCTATGTCTCAGGGTTTGATAGCCGGGACGGGCTACTGAAAAAGTATTTATTACATTCAGTTTAGCAAGTTGTATTACATCGAAAATACAGCTCTAGGTCCAAATAAGGCAAGATTAGTAGTAATTAAAAGCAAAGCGTGTAAATTCAGGCAAAATAAATAAGTAAATATCGCTATTTTCAAGAATTTTGTTTAAGCGCATTTTACAAGCCAACCTAGTAGCTATGTAAAACATGCTTTTTCATGCATGAAAATTGTGCTATTGTAACTGGAAGGATGTTTTACGTATATATGATCGTAACTGTCTTCAATTTCCATTTTTTAGCGATCTTCCATTGTCGTCATATATTTGTTGCTTTTAAAGCCCATTCCGGCCCTTGCGACAATTTATCAGCCATACTTTACTATTAGCTGAATATATTTCTAGGGACTGGCTCGGCCCAAAAAATATCACACTAGCTGACCGCGGCTAGCCAAGCATGGCTTTAGAGCCGCGGCAGACTATGACAAAATCCGGCCCTGCTGCACACATCTTAAGGTAAATGACGCATTAGTAATCTGAATTCTCGAAAATAAACTATCTTGATATTACTGATAATCCATTGTAAAACTGAAGGAAAACAAATTATTTTTTCAAAAATTAAAATTAATTCAGGAACTTGTGAAATTGCTGGCGGCATACAATTTACTAGCTCACATCAATTTCCATGTTCCTAATTTACGATATTATACGACTAGCTACACTTATGAAATTACCGAGCGTATCGGATTTAGCAGCACAGACAAGTTTTCAAAACCTGATAGTTCTGTGTAGGGCTTACACAATTTCTGGGAAAACAGAACGTTAATGCGATAATTGACACTTTTAACTATACTTCTATAAGAATATATAAGTATGTGTTATTTCGTTCCTAGTTTTATTCATGATTTATTTATTGATTAATTACCTAGCTAGTTATAGCTTGAATGTATGAAATAAGAGTACTTTTAGCACAAAAGCTGTGATCTAGGAACTTAGTGACTGATTTGACTACCTTTTTATTTGATATGTTTAATGGAAACAAACACAAGAACAAAATTGTGTTCATAGACAAGCCACACATGCTGTACCATTCACAGATGCATAGAGTGATTGGCAATTTTAAAATAACAAACTTTGGCAATTATATATGCTGTTTCAAACATAATATGGTGGTTTACATAATTATAGGGAAACAAGAAATACATTTCATCTGCTATAACTGTTACGGCACCGCGGATCTGATGCCAGTTACAATTGAACAAAAATAACCTGCTATGGCAACAAAAGCTAACATTTTCACCTGCTATTTTATCATTTTTGCCCTATAATTGTTTGATTTGGAACATTCTAGTCTTTGTGCATATAATAAATATTAAAACGGAGCACACAGTAGCGACTTCTAACGTGCACTTGATATGGTTCACCTAAACCTTACGAAGAAACCTATAACCAGATAGAGTGGCATGTACTCCCTTTCTGATTCATAGGCTATCAAACTAGTGTAATAAATACGCATGGTTATATTAAAATTGTGTGTTATTTAAATATGTATTGTTTTACGTTTAAACAACGGTAGAGAATTATCATTTTAGTGATCGTTTCAAAACTGCATATTTTGAAACGCAAACAGAAATCCCACAATTTATTCGCGCTAGAGCATAATTTTTTCCGCGATATGAAAACACAGTTTTAAATGAGCGATAAGTTAATGAACTAAAATGAAAACTGACTGTAAATTACGTGCAAATTCACCCCAAATCTCCACATTCCCACAGTGGTATCCCTCAAATAAAATCAATATTAGCTGTATAATTATTAATATAATGTTTTGAATGTACTATACTATGAATGCTGCTTATTATGAAAGTTTCTTCACTCATAACCAGATACTGAACCCTATATTCGGACTCATAGTCTTAAATAATCTCCAAACACTAGCTGTGCTGGGTGCTATAAATTCATCTCTAAGCCCTGATTCATGTTGGTTCAGCACCGACATAGACAGCGACGCGTAGGTGTGTAACATTGCGCATGCGTGGTTATTCGCTCGCTTAGCGAAGTTCCTGGACAATACAGCAACAGCTCACAAAAACTTCAATGAGTGCCGCAATAATACGTTGGTTTCAGATCAAATCTGGGTCCGATTTTTGGCACCATAATGATTTTGTCAAACACAGCTCGAAGTGAAAAATGGAGACATGTATAAAAAGTTTAACGGATATTTTAGCGTTACATTACCAGCTACGTTTGAATTCGCTTGCTCTATTATGTTTAAAATTTTAGCAATTTATACAGTAGAAATAGAGGTCTGCTGTCTGATCACTAGGGTTCCAATTAACTACACCCAGAATACACATTTCCACACATTAACTCTGGTCCACACGATTTCACTTTAAAGCTCCCACTAACATATCTTTTCAGAAGAAAACTTTAATAATATGAAAGCGTAATCTCTCTGAAGTGTAAAAATGACAGAGGGAATGATGGCCACAAAAATTTAGCGGCGATACGAGATTACGTCTAATTTGCTGAACAGAATTTGTAGTGGAACAACATTAGCTTACCATTAAAACTTCAAGATAGCTGAATCACACCCAATTCGATTTGTTCAAATATTTACAGGATTTGTTTTCTCCAAATTCAAAATGTTGGAAAATTTCATATATCAAAAAGCTGGACTCTATATTGTATAATGTCAAATAGCGTAAATGCATTTACCGAAAGTCTCCTGCCGCGGGTTGGTATTGCTGTTTTTCTCTCAGCGGACCACACCAGGAATCACTTTACATGGGTTTAGTAAAGATAACAGCATTTGGCCGGATGCGTAGATATAAATAAGAAAACACTTAACCGGCACAAAGTAACTTGCAGACTCTCACAAAAGTCGAAACGAATATTATAGCCTGACTACTGCAATAAAATCGCCCAATGCCAAAACCGCCACTCTTAATATTTGTCGCCATCACTTGTCTGGTTGCTATGAATACAAAACGTCTTCACAAATTATTATTAAATGAATCAACTTTACACTTAATTAAATTTTCGCTAATATTTAAAAATAATCTGTTACAGCTGTCTTTGTCGATTTCTTGATTGTTGTTCTAGTATATAAATAACTTTTGAATTGAGACTGCAAATATTGATAATTTGTTTAGTGTTAGCTTTTAATTGTGGATACACCATACCACTAGCATATAACAATACACTAGCTAATTGGTTTTCACTTCAACTTTTAATTGTATTGAATAAACAACGGCAGTAGTGCATAATAGTTATACAATACACTAACGATTAATGATACTACAGTTATAGTTTCGAACCAATACTGCCGTAGTCAATTACACATTTGTACAGTTAACACAAATATAGTTTTAGCAATTTCGTAGACAATTATTTTAAACTGGTTTTAATTTCGACGTTTAATTGTATTGGCTAAACTACGGCAGTAGTGTATAATAGTTATACAATAGACTAACAATTAATGATCTACAGTTATTGTTCGGAACGAATACTGCCGTAGTCCATTACACATTTGTACAGTTAACACAATTGTAGTTTTAGCAATTTCGTAGACAATTATTTTAAACTGGTTTTAATTTCGACGTTTAATTGCATTGGCTAAACCACGGCAGTAGTGTATAATAGTTATACAATAGACTAACAATTAATGATACTACACTTATTGTTTGGAACCAATACTGCAGTAGTCAATTACACATTTTATGTTTTTTATACCACAGTTATGGTATCGAATTAACTCCAGAAGCCAAATAATAGATATAATACAAAATTGAAATAACTATGTAACTGCATATTTGTATAAACTGATTATCGTTTTTGATTCCACATCCACACTGCAACTATTATATCAATGATTGTTGTTTGATTAGCTGAACTACATTTTATGAATGGTTGTTGGATAATTCTTAAATAATTGCAAATGAGTACTTTTTACATTATCAATCTTAGCAAATGACTTTTAATCACAAATAACATAACATTATTATAATTACTCAACCTTGTTGTTAGACTAGTTGTCTATCATAGCATATGAATAATTCTAATCTAAAGCAAAGAACTTATCACAAATATAAAGAACGTCGGACATTCTTTATTTATATATGTAAATAGTAAGTAAATTTAATGAATAATTCTAATATCATTAATCTAAAGCAAAGAACTTATCACAGATATAAAGAACGTCGGACATTCTTTATTTATATATGTAAATAGTAAGTAAATTTAATGAATAATTCTAATATCATTAATCTAAAGCAAAGAACTTATCACAAATATAAAGAACGTCGGACATTCTTTATTTATATATGTAAATAGTAAGTAAATTTAATGAATAATTCTAATATCATTAATCTAAAGCAAAGAAACTTATACACAAATATAAAGAACATAGGACATTCTTTATTTATATATGTAAATAGTAAGTAAATTTAATGAATAATTCTAATATCATTAATCTAAAGCAAAGAACTTATCACAGATATAAAGAACGTCGGACATTCTTTATTTATATATGTAAATAGTAAGTAAATTTAATGAATAATTCTAATATCATTAATCTAAAGCAAAGAACTTATCACAAATATAAAGAACGTCGGACATTCTTTATTTATATATGTAAATAGTAAGTAAATTTATTAGTTGTTCGTTGGTCAAAGTAAACTAAATAGTGCCTAAGCTGGAATTCACTAATGGTCACTTGAGTTTTGCATAAAATGTACCATGGAAAGATAGACTAATTCGACTAAAGATAAGTTGAATAGAATTGATAGAGTTCGGTCGCTATAGCTTTGCAAAGATAGTTTGAATAATGTATGTCTACAATTAATACATATTGAATAAAATCCAACATTCTTGAATTTGCGAGCAATTTAATAAATTTTGTTATCATAACAGTGTATGGCTAGAATTTAAATAACGCAGTTTATTTTCTACTAGATCAAAACTGCTATATAGTTCGGTTACTATAGCTTTGCAAAGATATTTTGAATAATGTATGTATACAATTAATACATATTGAATAAAATCCAATATTCTTGAATTTGCGAGCAATTTAATAAATTTTGTTATCATAACAGTGTATGGCTAGAATTTAAATAACGCAGTTTATTTTCTATTAGATCAAAACTGCTATAAAGTTCGGTCAATATAGCTTTGCAAAGATAGAAGAAAAAACACATGGTTCGCGCCAGAATAAGTTTGCAGCATGATGACAATGCGCATACATTCTCATAGGACACGTTCGAATAGCGAGTCGCCTTATAGTTCTGCAATAATTCATCGGGCTAAATTTAGCATCTACCACACTGATGTAATCTGGTCACTTTCGGTACACTTTTGAATGGTACATAGAGCATTCTGGTTTGCTACTGATAGAGCATTGGTCGTATACAGCTATACGCTTGTACGAAGTTGCAGGATTTGGCAAGGCATCCTCTTCATAGTTCTATAATTGGGCCATGAAGTTATGTTATTCGGCTGGCTGGAGATTCCTGAACTTGAATATCAGCCGTTGATTTTCCTTGTCCCTCGAGCTGATTTCTCAACTGACCATGGCACAGACTCTGTCACAAATACTCAAGGTTTCAAAATTTTTGACAGGCTCTTTCATGTGCAATATTTTATGAGGTAGAATATCAATCCATGTGAGACAGAAGTATTTCCTCTCAACACGATCTTACATACTTACGTTTGATATACACTCTTAAATTTTCTAGTCCCAATTTCTATTTTTATCAGGCGGACCAGATCCTGAAATTATAACTAATACCGCACAATCAAATCTGGCGTAACCATCATAGTTAGGATCAATTAAAGGGACCTAACAACTCCGAGGGTAGCCGCCTTATTAAATTTACGGGTTAAAGGCGATACCCAATTGTGAAGCCGTGCGTAATTTATTCTGGCCTAATTCTAAATGCGCCGAGGAGGCATCTAAAACGAATATTACATTTCAATTGATATTGCTTGTATTGCTTGAGGAAAAACTGCCATGGTACAGTAACCAACGTTGTTATAATTGCAGGATTTTTACGCACCATTAAAACATTAACACAAGATAAATATGAATTGTGATAATAGCTTGGTTTAATAAGTATGACAAAACTTCAGATTAAGATAAGCGGTTAGCTCGACAATATTAATAATAGTTACAGCGGCTGGCGAACTTTATACATTTGCAGAACACGCGATATTCTTGCATTACTGATGCAGCGGATATTCGCAGCTTTAATGATTTCATTATGTGAAAAGTAAGACTGTACGTCTTTGCTGGTAAAATTTGATATGATTAATGTTATTAAATGATTTAATTCAAAAAACAAAATATGGAAAGGTCTCTGTGACGAATATAATAAGTAGCAATAATGTAAAAGCCTAGACAAAATGTTAGCTCCACCGCATAAATAATAAACTAGTATCTCGCAAGCGAGTGTAAAACCGGAGTGAAGGTGGTTTCCTCCAGTGGTCATTTTGTGTAATCACTTTGTAACAAGCTTTGTATTTGATCTATGTACTATACTATAACCTCTGTAACCCTGAAATCATTGAAATTCCTAGAACCTCGTCAACCCTAAACCTACCGAAGGCTGCTAAACATGCACGACGTATTCGTCCCAGTTTCTAGACAATTAAACCATCGTATCCAGCGTATCGAAAAATCTATTCATTAAACGTTTTGATCCCCTGCACGCAATATATAACCAAGATACTGGGGACAGATTGTATTCTGATAATCAGGTTCATTGACCCTAAACCCATTTAAAACATCTGAAACTAAACTAAACAATCGTATTCAACGTTTCGGAAAAACCTATATATAGCCGTTCTCGACACAGTACACGACCAAACAAATGAAAACTCGTTACATTTTGGAAATAAGGGTTGTCGGCTGGAAATCCCTTGAAACCCAATGAAAAGGTACAATATTAGTCAAGTTGGACTCCTAATAGCAAACCATGATTCTGGGTGCTTGATAACTTAATAGACGCTCGTCGTAAGGTAAAACATACAATAACGTGCTGAAAATTGAAAAAGCAATATCTCTGGCACAGAATCGACGAACCATATTTAGTCCCGCAGCAGCTCAAGGAGTGGTCTCACAAAAAAGATTCTGGTAAGCAAAGGTTTAGATCTCGATGAGTTGACCCTCGCTGTTCTATACGAAGCCTGTGTCGCGAAATGTGGGCTGCAAGACTGGCACCCTTATGGCCAGACTTGGCAAAAACCCTTAAAAACCTATTTTTTGATATTTTGATCCCGAACGCCGACAATGCAAACTCCGTTTCAAATATTCCTTTCTTTCATTGAACCTAAGCTTGTGACATTAAATCGGTTAAAACCCTTTGAAAAGGCATGAAACATTCGATGTGGTCTTTAGATAGCCAAACCATCTATTCTGCATACCGAAAAATCATATAATACATCGACTATTTTCGATACCCATTACTAAATAACCGAAGATAGATTACATTCTGGAAATCGATTCATTGGCTCTAAGCCTATTGAAAACCTCTGAAAAGACTTGAAATATTCGTACTGGTGTCTAGATAATCAAATCACCGCTTTCGTCATGCCGAAACCCTATATATAAACCATTTCTGATGCCCTTGAAGACAGGCTACATTCTAGAAATCGGGTTCAATCACCCTAAACCTTGGAAATCCTAAGAAAAGCAATGATATATTCCTCATGAAATTTAAATGTGTAAATTATTGTATTCAACAGTAGATAGAAAAAGCTGCTTTTACCCCCCTCCCGGAGGAGGTTGGGGTGATGAGTCGTGTGTAGGTTGAATGTATGTATATAGGTGCACAGACATACATATGTATTGGTATACATGTATACTTTACATATATATATAAATACATACACATATAGCTTTAATTTTCGTTGATTTGATAAGCTGAAAATAGTCTCTTTTAAAATTAATTCTTTTTAATAAAACAAAATAGAAACGTTACGTCAACTCAACCTCATTTAATATGCATAAAACTCAGAATATTTAATTACTTGACGCTCATTAAGTATGCAAACATCATATGCCAAGATATCTCATTAGCTATGCACAAAAAACAGAATATTTAATTAGGTCAGTCTCATCTAATATGCAAGCACCTTGTGTTCATTATTAGGCTGCAGTTTGGTTTTAAATAAGGTTTCATTTGACTCGTGACGTTATCATGCATGGTCGTATTTATAGCTCTCTGTTTTATTCTACTCTTACCCAAACTAATAATAAATAATACGTAGTAGTATAGTATGCGTAGTACGAACATAGAGGATCCGAGGATCCATTTTGGCTCTTTTTGCAGGAAAATTTTTATGTTTTGTTTGGGGTCATTACCGGAGTGGCGGTTGTACGGGGCAATTAGGGGACGCTACGGGATTGTACGGAGCTAGGTGCTGGGTTGTACCATGGTGTCAGCGTGTGCCGGGTACTTGTTCCAAGCATATTATGTCACGAATGTATATATAGCATACATATATGTATATTGCAAGTATGGTGATAGATACAAACGTTTCGGCCGTACCAAGGGCCTCATCAGGCGGCTGTAGGCTACCGCTACGTTTTTTCTTTATTGAAAAAAATTACACAATAATACAAATGAGGTATAATATATACATATAAAATATAAATATTAACATATACAAATGAAGTATAATACATACACACAACATATAAAGTATAAATATCTTCATTTATTCCATTTTTGCACCATATTGTTGCACCTAGGCTTCCCGTACAATCCCGGCGTAGCGGGGGGGTCGGGCCGGGCGGGGGGCCTACATCTGCCCCGTACAACCCGCCACTTCCTCACCGGTAATGACCCAAACAAAAAAGACATAAAAAATTTTCCTGCAAAAAAAAGCCAAAATGAATCCTCGGATCCTGCTATGTTCGTACTACGCATTGCTATGACTACTACGTATTATTTATCATTTGATTTTTCAAGAGTAGAATAAAACAGAGAGCTATAAATATGACCATGCATGATAACGTCACGAGTCAAATGAAACCTTATTTAAAACCAAACTGCAGCCTAATAATGAACACAAGGTGCTTGCATATTAGATGAGACTGACCTAATTAAATATTTTGTTTTTTGTGCATAGCTAATGAGATATCTTGGCATATGATGTTTGCATACTTAATGAGCGTCAAGTAATTAAATATTCTGAGTTTTATGCATATTAAATGAGGTTGAGTTGACGTAACGTTTCTATTTTGTTTTATTAAAAAGAATTAATTTTAAAAGAGACTATTTTCAGCTTATAAAATCAACGAAAATTAAATCTATATGTGTATGTATTTATATATATATGTAAAGTATACATGTATACCAATACATATGTATGTCTGTGCACCTATATACATACATTCAACCCTACACACGACTCATAGCCCCCAACCTCCTAGGGGAAAGAGGGTAAAAGCAGCTTTTTCTATCTACTGTTGAATACAATAATTTACACATTTTTAAATTTCATGAGGAATATATCATTGCTTTTCTTGCAGGATTTCCAAGGTTTTCAGTGATGAACCCAATTTTGAGATGTTAGCCTGTATTCAAGGGCATCAGAAATGGTTTATATATAGGGTTTCGGCATGACGAAAGCGGTGATTTGATTATCTAGACACCAGTACGAATATTTCAAGTCTTTTTGAGGTTTTCAATAGGCTTAAGAGCCAATGAATCGATTTCCAGAATGTAATCTATCTTCGGTTATTTAGTAATCGGTATCGAAAATAGTCGATGTATTATATGATTTTTCGGTATGCAGAATAGATGGTTTGGTTATCTAAAGACCACATCGAATTTTTCATGCCTTTTCAAAGGGTTTTAACAATTTTAATGTCACAAGCTTAGGTTCAATGAAAGAAAGGAATATTTGAAACGGAGTTTGCATTGTCGGGTTTCGGGATCAAAATATCAAAAAAATAGGTTTTTAAGGGTTTTTTGCCAAGTCTGGCCATAAGGGTGCCAGTCTTGCAGCCCACATTTCACGACACCGGCTTCGTCTTGAACAGCGAGGGTCAAGTCATACAGAATCTGAGCCCCTACTTACCAGAATCTTTTTGTCTGAGACCACTCCTTGAGCTGCTGCGGGACTGAGTATGGTTCGTCGATTCTTTGCCAGAGATATTGCTTTTTCAATTTTCAGCACGTTATTGTATGTTTTACCTTACGACGAGCGTCTATTCAGGGTTCAAGCACCCAGAATCATGGTTTGCTATTAGGA
>JASANE010022097.1:0-50474 GCA_030248225.1 Trileptium ribeirensis | reverse complement strand
CGCAAAGATATTGTTAAAGGTTTGTTAGAAGTCAATATGATCCCTTAAGATAAGAAAAACAGCTTGTAGCTTAGAACGTGGAACAACACGCACTAGAAATCACTGCCGCCTTTCGAACTACTATAATTATTAATTGTTCTGACGTTAATTCGGCTTAGACTTAACTGTGTTGAAAGATATGACATTCAATGATACTCTTAGTACTTACCACGAACAATGCTACCGACGTTGGTCGTTCCACTGTTTAATGATGCCTTGGCATGGTTCCCAAATTCTATGGGCGTGTAGGGTACCTGTAGTCGTAATTACGCTTACTAGCCGAATTTACCTCTGAAGAAGTACGTATAATATGAAAAGCACAGCTATTATAACAGCATAAAGTTCATCGGCCAGATTTCACTATTTATCCTGAGTGCCCGTTAGGCTATGTACTATGTATGCCCAGTTGGTTTTGTGGTATTCTCGAGCTGAGGCTTGATCCTACACGTGTAAATTACGCTCGCTGCAGCGCAAGTGGTCTTGACCACTCGGCCACAGGACCGTACGAAAACACTGACTACGAGGTCAGTAATATGTCGACTGCACTGCAGCATAGTGAAGACACTGCAATAATGCAGTGTAATAACGAAAAGTACCGGTTAGAGAGAGTCAAAAGAAACAACAAAAGGACAAGGAAAACCGAAGACGCAAAGGTGTCCGGGGTGGTCGCCCTTGGCTCAACTGTCTCAAACGACCCCAAGAATAGGAGATTAGGTCATTTCACCCTCGGCTGGGTGCCTCTAGTCTACAAAACATTCCGTCCCGCCGAAATTCCGGCGGACACAATCGCATCGAACCCGGACGAGCGAGTTCGCCTTTGGGGGCGGCCTCATAAGTGGCCTAGGAGGACGCATCAGGTCTCCTAGCCCCATGACCCCCCATTCCGTCAGCCAAAAATCACGGAGTTAGTCGATTTTTCCCCTGCTTTTGGCTTCTTTAGCGTGTTGCTCGGTCAGTCGTACTGTTAGGTAGGTAAGGCCGTCGAACATGTTTACGAATCTAGGTACTGACAGTAAGGCAAAAGTATCCTGAGGGTGAATGCTGGAGTGCCGCTGTAGTACTTTCTGATTAGCATTGTTCGGAGTAGCGTCGTACCCATGGTATAAAGCTCGTGTAGTCGGTTTGGAATAACGCCTTTCCTTTTTGCCCCGGCCAAGTTCCGTCGCTATGCATAGGTACTTGTTACGCAAAGCGCCCCACCTTAGGGAGCGATTTCTGAAGCACACTAGGGCCCCTGCTTGTCGCGCCGCCAGCTGATTAGTTCGCCAACGTTGAGCTGAAGCAGGGATAATCGGCCCTAGCCCGCAACAGGCGGATATCTGTACGCTCCCCCCACGTTCTCTTTGAACGCCCTCTGCTCCATAATGCGACAAACCGAAGCGACTACAATGACATGCCACTAGGCTCCCTTGATCCGACTCACGCATTTCGCCCCGCTCTTTGTTCAGGAACGCCCGTCCCCTCAATAAAATTTGATCATTGTAAATAAACATTGTCTAATGAACACCGAGTAAAGTCTTATTGTGTACCGAGACGATAGGGAGTTTTCTGTTCTGGTTTGTCCGCACGGACGAGCAGGCACTGCTCGTCATGGCTTGTGTGCGAGAATGCCGCAAGCACTGGCGTGCATGGCCTTCTGACCTATCTATTTACGTTTTTACCGGATCAAGGAAATAAAATACCTGGAAAATGCCACCAAAATTTAACCCGTCTGTGACAGTGTCTCAAAGTTTGCTAGGAATTTTCGTGGTTCTAATAAGTTAAAACTTTCACTGGTCAAGGCACCAGTATGCTAGCCTAGAATTTATTGAGGAAGCAGGCCACGCCATTGATAATCCGACATTAAACACTCAGGGCCCGTTGGAACCCTGTGGGGGCCACATAGGTCAATGCTCTAACACGGAGCATACCGCGATCTTAACTAGGTAAATCAACTTGAGCTTCAAATTTCTAGGGACGTTTCCATATTTTATTCTAACACTTATTGCACTAAAATAGAACTAAACAACTTCCGATGTGTCTAAGATAGGGAATAGCGGCTAGGCTCCATGACCTGCGAGCAGGTGTCGGTGCTAGCCTCCCTGGGGGACCTCAGAAATCATATCCGATACAAGACACGTGCGCAACCTTTCGGGCGGGGACCGAACACACCCCGTGAAGCGCGCCTGCGGCCTGCTAAGCTGCGTAACTTCTTGGGTCTGACCAAGAATCGGATTAAAATTTTAATAGTCACGGTCCGCCCTTGAGGTTACGATCGCCGGGGTCGTATGGGCATGGTGTTAGGAAGTTGCGCCATGCAGCTGCGTCTTGTTATTACAAAAGTACGATTTTCACCTCAATGGTTTGAATACAAGTCTGACTAGTGAATCAAATATTTCAAACAAGAAATTATAGTAATAATTCTCTGTATATAAAGCAACAACTACACAGTGTTTTACCCTCACTCTGAGGTGTGTATCTGGATAAATCTCACAGCAATATAAAAGCAAGATCAGAGTCGGCTATTTCGAATTCCGACATCGACACGTTTTTATCATGTTAGCTAGTTTATGGGAAAGTTTTGTAGACCATATATTGGCCGAAGACCCAAGTCGAAAGAATGGTACCGGGTTATCATAGAGAATCTCTTTTAGGGAGCAAGCATCTCGGCGAGTGTGGAAGTTGGACCACCTGTTAAAGCGGGTAGCGCAAGCCTCGGGATGAGGGGTAGGACACTTAGAGGGGTACCACTACCCCTATGAGCATGGATGAGCAAACGACATTTTTCCTTGCGATTAATGCATATCTAATATAATTTAAAATTGTTTCGATCATTTATTGCCGCAGGAAAAATTGGGGGATTTTTAACTAAAAAGAAAAAAATTAATAGGCCTACAGAGATGGATTCGCAATTATTTTCCGCACGGGAACAATACTGTTAGAATTCAGGGGCCTTAATTGTAACAAACAAGTTTGAGCAATGTACTCAGTATGTGTGAGATACGTTAAATCCAATACATTTCCTATCACTCCATGTAAAAATAACATGTTATTCATAAATGCTAGTTATAAACCCTTATTGCCAAGTGTCGTCTTTTAAAGGTGGCGTTGGGCGGTTAGTGCAAGAAATTTGTAGAAGATGTTCAGAGAGCCACAGCTTTATAGAAAAGAAGGGTATCACTATGTTATTTCGTAGCAAAGATGTCGCCTGCTACTTGCGGCTTTTAAATACTTTTGTTTGTGTCCATACACGCTAACGCTGAGTGATTTCGGCGGATAGAGTCCCGTGTAGAGTGGAGCCTCTCCGAGTAGGGCTACTGAAAAAGGTACCGACTTCTCCCTCTCTGCCGGTCCGCCGTCCCAAAAGCAAAGGACATCCTTGATTTTCCCAATTTTCACCCAGTTATGCCAATTTTTTTTTACCATATTTTGTCATTTATTGCTGCATACCATTTACTACTTAGCTAGACGTTGTGTTTTATAAAATGTTTAAATAGAAGCTGTCTTTTGCGACTATATTAATACTGTAAAATGTTTAAATAGAAGTTGTTTGCTTTAAAATGTTCAAATTATTTTAGTGTAGAAACTTTTGAAATAATGTATTTTATCATAGTGTATGCTTAGTTTACCTAAGTCCATAAATTATAAAGGAAAATTATGTATTGCATGTTGAGTGTAGCGTATTTATCTGATGAATTCGGGCAGAGATAACTCAATTGGTGGATCTAAGAGCAGGTGGTCTTTGGTACAAATCCCACCTCAATCAAACTTTTTGGCGGGTTTCTCACATGCATTCTTTTCCAAGTTTTATTACTAGGGTTGCGGGGGAGATGTACCGCGCGCTATCACCTGATGCAATGGATACCGATGGCTATAGGCTAACTAGTTCGTCACCGTAAGAAGGCGGCTCGTTACCGAGAAGCAGAAGTGAGTGTGCTTTTATCGGTGCATCTTATTCTTATTGCCCGCAATCCTACCTATCCGCCTATTTTTGATGGCCCGTCGGCAACTTACCTTATAAACTAAGCACCCTATGTCGCAGTGACACTAAGTACGGGTGCGTCTCAAGCTACTTTAGAAATTGGAAACAGTGCTGGCAATGACGGCGCTGTCAGGGAGTGATTTCCAGGAGTGGACTACTCTCCAGTTGAATGAATGGTCACGGACATTTGTTCGAGCGTATCGCACAGCAAGTTTCATACTGTTTCCCCACAGATGTCGTGTGATGGTACGAGTAAACATATTGTCAGGCTCCTAGTGAATCGATGGAGCACTTTGTACGCGTACACCACATTGATTGTTTGGCGCCGTTGTAATAGAGACGAATAGTCATGATTGTAGTCCCGGCAGATGCGCAAGCTACGACGCTGGACAGCTTCAAGACGATTTGCAAGAGTTTCATATTGAGGCGACCAGATGACTGATCCATACTCGGACACATGCCTTATGCAATGGGGTGATTACATCAGATGAACGGGACACAACACAGCGGCGAATAATGCTTACACTTAGAGTGGCTTGATTTTCAATGTGGTTGACATGGAGATTGAAGTGGAGATCATCTGACAAAATGATCCCCAGGCACGTATAGATGAGAACTGGCTAATTGGTCCCGCACGAAGCCGTAATTGAAGTTAAAACTGGAGTGTACCCGTAGTGTATGGCATTTGGAAGGTTTTGGGACTAAAAGGGAATTGTCACACCATAGTTCAAACTCTTCCATAGCTTGTTGGAGGACGTAACAATCAAATACGGTGTCAATGCGTCGCCGCAAGCGGAAGTCATCTAAGAACAAGTCAATCTCGTAAAGGTTGTCTAACACACGCACAAATAACTTGTATAGCATAAATCAGTTAGCAAGACTTCATGAAATTTTTATAGTTGTCTTACGAGTTCCCAGTAATATGGTTCTAATAGTTCGAATACTGCAACACGCTTCTGGCGAAATAGGTAGTTAATCGGCCGGCAACGGTATTAGTTGCTCAGAGACCTTTCCGTGCGTACATTCAATTCAGCGCAGATAAATAAAGGCTTGCCCGTTAATAAATAATGTCAGCAACGAGATCCGAGATCATAGGCACTAAATCACATGTCGAGATCTTAAAACTAAACACGAAATAACTATATGTATTAATCTTCAATCGTTAAATTTTATAACAGAAGTAATAAACGCAGACGACCATATTAGACGAGAACAGGCACTTAAAATAGCAATGCTCAATATAAAGCAAATTTAGTTCAAGTTAATATGCAAATTAGCTTGAAAACTAAAATTTTAAAGTGTTATACAATAATAACAACAATTATGCATTATTTTATAGTAATAATTATATATATTATTATAACGACCACCGTCGACGAAAACGGTTTCCACAACCGTTCATAAGGGACGCCACATAAACCGGTGAAAGTACTACTATAATATTGAGAAAATTTTTGACCAAAAGTTAATGAGATCTTCATTAGCCACTCTCACCCGGTTCATTGGTCTTCAAATTCAACGGATAGGTCGTAAGGCAGTGTTCATAAAGCACTGTTTCCTAAGGTGCTTTTTGGCCTTAAAGCTGTTGCTATACTGTTAAAAGTGACCCGCGCCGGGTTCAGACCGTATGCGCGAAGTGGTTTTCGACATGGTCGTTCGTTTAGCACATGTAATATGTCCGCTCCGGACTTAGCGCACACAACGATATTTTCTAATTAGGGTGGCCCCAGTGATGCCACATTTTGATCCAATACTGTCCTTTGAGTCATATGAATCGGATCATGAATTGCGTCCTGCAAATTCGGTACGCTGTTGCAATCTTTGAGAAGTTGCAGAAGTCGCTCCGTCTCCACGAGATCCGCTATTTGAGCATCCCGATACCGTTGGTTGCATGCGGGATGCGACGTTCTAAATTTGCGTATAGTCTGGCCAATAATCGTGCGGCGGTTGTAAATTACGTCGGAAGAAACATATCCTTTAGTGTATTTCAATTGTTTACTAACTGGATATTTCGGACGTATCTTTTTCAATGCTCGTATTTCTATTCATTGCCAATGGAATGGTCGTACCAATATGTCAGACACTCGAATAAGTGGTGAATCAGCGATTGAAATCATCAATTCATCTTCGAATGATACCAGAAAGTGTGTAATGTATTCCAGATATAATCGCGTATTTCAGAATTGTTGGCCAAGTTGAACCTCTATTCGTCATAATGCAAAGAGTAGAGAATCATACCTTGGCAATAGCGAACGTATTCGTCGTCGTTGGGTGTTTTCGCGCCATTCGTTGAGCAGCTGTTTACGACTGGTTTGAAAAGCTTCGTGCCGTTCGTAACGGGAAGTTCCTGTTGGTGCTGTTGTAACTATTGTTCCAATTTTTCGATGCGCTGTTGCCATCGAATTCCGGCTCCAGAAGTATTGTTTGCGTAGTTATTGAATCATACGTGCAAGGACATTCATTGTTTCTGCAAGCTACTAATATAGGTTATTCGTTTATTATGACACACTTTGGATCGTCTTTCTGTGGTGCTGTAATCATTTAGTGTTCCGATCGAAGCGATGCTGTTACACTTGTAGACGGGTGCTCTTCGGGTCCTTCTATATCCTGTTGTGGAATTGCCTTCTTTATCCTACGTCGATGTCATGTACTAGATGTGCCCGTTCTTGTATCGTTCATTTGCGGTTGCCCCGATGTTTGCACTGAAGTTGTATTCATGCCCAGCCATCGCGTCCCAAGATGATTCTGACCTTTGACCCTTTGTTTTCAGTTGCTGTGGCTCTCTTCGTTGCTTTTTATTTGCTAACTACTTTCGTTTTGATTCTTTTTGTTCTATCAGTATATTTTGTTCCGGAACTTTTTGTTTCGAGTATATTTCTTCCAGGATTTCAACTTCCATCGGTTCTGTTTTGAGTTTCGAGTTGGTCCGGTTGTTGTCATATGCCAAAACGCCTGTCCAGGCTTCATCGCTGGCCATCGCTGTTGCGATATTCCTTGCGGTCGAAAGATCATTGAGACGACTGTAGGCACTGGGGCTATGATCCAAGATAAACCATGAAGCTACAGAAGCATAAGATATATATACATTAGTAGAAACTGTATTTGGCTCACGTTTTAGCTGACGTGGTGACATCTACTTAGTGACTTTATCGTTTACATTTCGACACATGACACAAAAGAATAATTATTATATGTACGAATAACGTTGTTGCAGGCCAAAAATTGTGGCTACTTTTTGCGCAACATTTGTGCTATATCAGCAGCGGAAGCTGAGCCACTTCGGGTAAAGGCATGTCCAGTCATTACTATTGTACGAGTAGCAATTTATCGCAGGATATTATAATATTTAATGCAGAGTCGGCATAATGTTCCAAATTTATATGTGGTTTAAATTAAATTAGAAACTATTCGTATAAACACTGTATCTTGCACTTGAAATGATTTTAGTTTTCTCGTTTTTCTGTTTGCCTGAACATATCATGGATACGTTCAGGCATATACAGTAATAATTCCGACACTTCTGTTGTGTTTTAGGTTTTCACTGTTTTAGTGTGAATTGCGAATAATAATATATTACTAATTACGATCCTTATAAAATGAACGCTCCTCCCGCGTTCGAATCATTCTTATTATTCGAGGGAGAGAAAAAGTGAGAAAGGCTTTCTATTGCTTTATTATAGCAAAAATTGCAACGATATGATGGTATACTGCGTATCGGATGGAACCAAGATGAGCAGACATCTTGGATTATGTGGTTTACTTATAGACAAAACAGATGGCTGTAATGGTACGAGACCTTATGAAATACAAGCTTCATGTCGGACGTTGTTAACTTTTGCATAAATTTAAAAGCTTTTTCTAAATAAATGTATACGAGGAAGTCAATACAATTCGGGCTCCGCTTCCGGGTGGTTTTCGTGTGTTTTCGCTTGTTTGCAATTCGTTACAAAGGCTCGTGATCGGTAATGATTGTTGTAAAGTTTACGAGTATATAGAGCTTGAAATGTTGCATGGCCCTTGCCACCGCTAAGCATTCCTGCTCAGTCCTGGGTAATGGGTGTCGACGTCCTGATACTTGCTCCTGTCGTAATTTACTTAAAAATTATTTTACACATAAGTTGCACTATTGCAGGATAACAATTGACAAAGATACTAAAGTTCCAAACTCAGCCATTTTCGTTATAGCCAAAGAAGATCATACTATTGGCAATTTGCTGAAACAGTAAGTATATTTAAGATTTTTTTGTAGAATTACTTGTAGGCAATCTTTGTTATAACGTTTTGATAGTTGCTTTGGTATATCACAAAATAATGACACTAAAAATTTGGTCATGTTTCAAGATTTACGGCTTAACAAATTTTCGCTATTGTTAAGCAAAACTTAACTCAGTAAATCTAGCAAATGGCGCCACTCCATAGATCCGATGTTTTGTTAACATGCGTGTAGACATGATATTTGCCACCCATAAATTCTTAAAAAAATTTGAAAAATGTGTACGCCGCAATTTTGAGCGCTCCCTCCACTTCGGTTGAGTACTGAAGTTCATTCCAGAAACCAATCTGGTAAATACAACAAAAACTAAAATAGATGGCTTCTCTAAATAGGTAGAGGGGCTCCTTAGGTATTTTGACCCCTTCTCCAGTTAAATTTTGACCTTCTCGATTTATGCCAAAAAGTTCTTGTATGAGCCACTAAAATATCAAATTTTCTTATGATGGACTAAAAATATGCAAATTTTTACCCATGTTGGTTAAGAAATTCCAAAATTTATTCATGCTGTTCTGCCATCGTTAAATTCCGTTTCATATATGCATTCACGATTGCAGTTAGTTCAACTGCACATATTGACATATTCTGATTGAGTATTCGAGTATTCGTGCAATATATCGTTCGCTCCCTTTCTCTCATACTCTAAGACTATGTTCAGACAAATTTTCTAATATCTCCGTGCGAATTACGCTCAAATGCATTAGAATTACTATGATTGCCATAACCAAGTTTTGCTGATATCCTGATGTACTACAGTATTTCGGGTTTTAATAATTTAGCTGTGCACTAATATGTGCCACTATACCTGGGTATAAAAACAGTAGTCTATGTGGCACTTTTACAAATGTGAGGAAAAGCGTTTTTTGCTGGCTAAGTCTGGCTTTGTATATGTGAGCTTTTGCTTTCAAAATATAATACTAAATTTCGTATACGGAACGAGCTGCAAAAGTTCGAGAAGCCGTAACTTTTTAAAAAAGCAATATTTTGAAAACAGAAACCGGCATCTATATCATTTTTTAGATATTTAATTTATGGGTTATCCATTATGACAAATGTATAATCGGGGCTAGACGATGGCCTGTTCACAGTGGGGGTGGGGGCCCACACCCACTCAGTCGAAACCCCCATGTTCGAATAAATCCAAAAAAAATTGTTATGCCTGAAAATTTATGTTTTTGTTTGCAGATTGTTTTAAACAGTTATATACCGCTATGTATAATGTTAAAACATAGTTTTATAGCTTGATAATACATTAACGGCCCTAAAACAACGTGAAAATATGGGAATATTTAATATTTTTAAGTAAAATTTACCCTCCCCACTTTGAAATTTCTCCCGAGCATGATTTTGGGGGAGGGAGGGCGAAGTTCTCCCTCGTCCCCTTTTCCGAGCGCTATGGACAGGCCAGTGGTATACTGCTTTTATAGTAGCTGTTTATTACACGCTTATATTACCAAGGACAAAATATATTATCTCGGGACAGCTGAATTTTGTTTAATCAACAGACAAATTATTGAGATTTTATTTAATCCAAATCACATCAAATGCTGTAAATTGAAATTTATTTAAGTGTGTCAATTTAGAAATAGCAAAATTTAGATTAATCGATATGGGGGAAATTAATTGGTACTATTTGCAGTTGTTGTTGGCCATGACTTTATTGTGTATCTTGGACAGTTATTACACTGTAATCTAAGGCATAGAGGGAAGTATAATACAAGTTCGTCCCATGTTGTGCGCAAAACTTTTGTACTATTAGAGTTTTGTGTCCCAGCATCAAACTTCTGTATATTTTATACTACTGCCATGTGTTAAAAATAAGTTATGGCAAACGTAGCACAATCTACCTGCCTATTATTGGAGGAATCAAATCACTCGTAATCGTTATTGTTATAAAATTTTAAAACTCTTTGCAAGTTCAAAATAGCCGGCTATTAGGATTCATTGTGCAAGAGAATGAAAGCTCAATATCAGGAGGTTACCTGAGTATACGGCTGTGCAAAACTTTTTTAGAACTTTGTGTTGCTTCTAAGTTGCGTATAGTAGATGCTTTGTTTTAGCCAGCTCCTGAAAGATCCTCAAGTTCTTTTTTCCGGGTACAAAGTTCCACATCCTCTTGAGCACAAAGTTGTGCTTCGCATCCAGACGACCCCCGATTATTCGCCAGTTGAAGCTCTTTGCAACGCCATCACTGATCTCATGGCAGAATTTTCATTGCTTGAAGAGCGATTTAAGGAGGTACGGAATTCTTTTGTGGTTTCAACATTTTAGTTATCGACACTTTACTTGTCATTGGTTATACCTTAGTGGGTTCAGAAGATTATCATTATAACTATGTAAGACATACTTCCCTGCATACACATACAGGAAATCAAGCCTTTAAATTTTCGGTTAATTTTGCAACTTTTCAGCTAACTATATTCTTTGGTTTGGTTACTGGGTTACTAAGTATTCATGGTCGTCTTTTTCGAAAGTTGGTCCAATCTATAGCATTTCATGACACAGTGGATTTTTAACCCTTCACTTATACAAATTATATTAATCCCTAGTTTTGTTTGGTAGCTTAGCTAATGCATGAGTAAACTTAAGCTGCGGCTCTTGCCATCCTCTTTTGACAAAAGCGATTTCCATTCAGTAGTTCACTGAACACAAATTTCATTTTTGCGTTAAAGAACTGACAGTCTGTTGCATATTGCAAACATTATAATTTGAAAATGTTCGTGAACACATTGGTGTTAAAGTTCAGTTGCCGAATTGCATTGCTGATGGCGTTATGGAACAGAAAAATGTCGAAATTTGATATGGCTATTGAAATCCGACCTTTGTTCGCTAACAACGTTTTGTATATTGTGTCAAAAGAGGATGGTTAGGGGCGCATCTTAAGTTTACTTCTGCATAAAACATGCAGTGAAATTATCACTGCTTGCGTACATTATACACAATATTTAGCAATGCCTTTTGTATACAAAATTTACAACAACAGAAGCAGCAGTGTTGTTACAGTCTCCACAGTTTTGCGATAAATTAGTTGATTTTGTGCGGGTTTTGTTTCAGACTTTGTGAATGATTTGCGTATCTACCCGTACCGTACAGTTACAGAAGTTAGTACGAATCGCCAACAGAAGATACATAATAATTGTCGTTTCTGTGGAGATATTTGCAATAACATTACAGTTGCATGTGGTAACTTCTACGTTATACCGACAATGGTCGCCACATATATGTGTTGTTCTGTAAATACTATTTTGACGTCGCTACAGAGCTGCTGGAATTTCAGATTTTGATCGAAATTTATCTTCACGGTTGCTGCGCTCTTTATGGGGTTAGATTAAAGTCCACGGACCGAAAAATTTTTGAATTGGCCTTATTGCTAAACAATGGTACCAAATTTCATTTCTGTGTCAAACGGATTTTTGTTATCGTCTTTTTCTAACCAAAAATTCGAAAAACTGACTACTCTGTCATTTTGACCCGACGATGTCCCTCAAAATTTTAGGATATAACTTGCCAGAGATTTATTTTTAAGTTGACGAATAATACAGAATTCTCTTATCGGCAAGTCCCATCCGGTCCAAAAATAAGTGCAATTGAAATCGAACTGAATTTCGGTTCTTTATATTGTACTCATTTATGGCCGCTACTGTATATACAACTTATGCATTTTTTGTACCAATGCAGAGTAAGGATAATAGTGTTTACTGTGTCCATTAATACAACAGTGAGACTATACATGCAGCTTGCCAATAATGTTTATTGATGGCAATAAAGACATTTTCTAACGTCTTGTAATGCATAGATTTCGGGCAGTTTTAACAACTTTACCACAGTTTTGTTGTAATATTTGCGGGAAGAGCAAAGTGTGTTGGTGTAATAGTATGAATGCTTTCCGAATGTGGTAGTTGCATTTCTTAACGTCAGTACATTAGCCTGAATCATGATGTAGGTACAATGGCAAAGCTCGACAACGTATTGGTTTTTAAACATAGTGCGTTCAAATATTGTGTCCCGTAAACTTAAAACTTTTACATGTACTTATATTACTGAGCAAAAATAGCACCCCACCGCAGAAAAGCCTACTAACTAACAGAACGAATTCTGCAAATTAAAACAAAATAACGTATTTTAATAATAAATTTAAACCAAATGTTTGTGAGATTTTATATTGTCACCACATTTTTGTTTTATTCATAAATATCTGGCCTACGCAGCATAAAAATTATACATGGGGCTCCCACCTCCAACCATTGGGATAAACAGTGTGCCCTCAGCCAGCTGGGGTTCTTATAGTTGTATTTTATACTGTTTTTCATGTCTCAACGGCATGTATATAGTTTCCGTTGCATTATATTTTTACCTACTGAGAATGTGTATTTCTGCAGGACGGGCTTCATTTTATATATGAATAGCCTAAGTATAAGAAATAGTACGAGTTTTTTTGCTTAAAAATGTAATTGATCTAATCACTGTAATGCTGGAAATTGAATAATAAATATCGAAGAGTTTTTGGCGTTACTCTAAAACAAAAATATGCGCCGTGTCACGATTTATCTTAGCCTGCACTAAAGATATAAGCCTATTCAAAGTGTAAAACTAACTTGAGGGTGGTGTCAAAAAGGAAACTACTCGCGCTAAGCTATTCTTTTTATGATATATGGTGCACCCTTCAGCTTGTCTTACGCCGATAACAGAGCAATATTGAGTTTGTGCTTGAATATTTTGATGAAATGTGTCGTCTAAAGTAAATTTGTTTTAATAATGTCTTTTGGTACACATTCGTTGATTCCTATGCACGAATGAGCGGTAATAATTACGGCTTTACTATGCCTTAGCGGTGCTGTTCTCTGATCTCATGCCTGCAACATTTTCCTTGTGCCTTTCCGTTTATGCGCCGTCTACGTTATAAAGGACCTCTCATGTAAAAGCTTTGTCTCCCAATTGTCTAGACCACACTATCCAGTGGTTTACGGTGTATACTTACACGATAGAATGCAACAGAGAGTGCACCAAACCCCGTCAAGTTAATTGTAGTGATTAAATTTACCTATTGTTTATTGCTGACGGTGTCAAGGACATCGTCCACAAACGCATTATATAAGGTGTGTGAATGACAGCATGGTGTAGCTTTTATGGTTTTGTATACACCCTACTATTTACGCCACTGCACTACCTATGCATACTATCTGAGAATACAATCACGAACACCATGATGTCAAGGACACCGTATATTTCATGGTGGCAGGGGCACTGAGGGTGTACAGAACTTTTACGCTGTACGTTCGAAGAGTGGTGGTTGAAACGGACATTGTCTGTGGCTGATGCGGTTTGT
Source organism: Trileptium ribeirensis (assembly GCA_030248225.1). NCBI lineage: Eukaryota > Metazoa > Nematoda > Enoplea > Enoplida > Thoracostomopsidae > Trileptium > Trileptium ribeirensis. The sequence goes on along the minus strand of JASANE010022097.1, from coordinate 36,878 downwards.
TAGTCCACTGTGCTGTATAGTTTATCCTCAATTTACGATATTTGTATCTAGCCCATGTGAACATTGCTTACATAATTTCGAACACTCAATAAAACTGCCAGAAGATACGGTGTGCCTGACACTGTCGAGGAGTTGTAATACCCGTTACTAGCTACCTTTGAAAAATGTTATTAAAAACATGCAGGTGTTTAAGACACCCTGTTGTCAACCGTGATGTACATAGGTTCCAAATATTGATCACATTATAACGTGAACGCCGCATAAATTGTGCTATTTTCCAGGGAGTAACCGGAATTCCGGTTCCGGCGAAAATCGTGTCCCGGTTGCGGTTCCGGCCAAAGGCAAAAACCATATCGGAACCGGAATTCCGGTTTAAAAATTGTGTTTGAAATTTTCCACGTTTTTTGCTTCATCCTGTAATCCAAACATATGTAATATATATTATACAATGATCAAGCTCCAATACAACCAAGCAAAAGAAAATATTAACTAACCAATTTGCCGTGTGAAACGTAAGTAGGGCACATAATTAGAGCAGGGATTTTTCATAATAACCTGCAGGAGTTTGTTAAATCAAAGCAAGGTCGATGCTTGTAGCAGCTATTTTACACATCCAGAAGTCTGTGGGAAACCGGTCCAACTCGATAACAGAGTATGGCTTACGCAGAAGTACTTAGGGTATGCTTGGCTAACATAGATTGCGTCAAGCACCCGCTAGTGCGCTTGTAAACTTGGTAAATCAGTCTAAATTGAAGTAAACTAACGTTATCTGCAACGCAGCTAGAAACTACTTTCTTGGCAATGAACTGTATTTATTGAAACTGTGCGAGCAGCATCACAGTGTGTCTCATTTATAGCATTCTGATTAGAAAGTTATCATCATTATGATCTAACTGACGGGCACTGTTTGTCCAACGCTAGCCTAAACAGTGTCTCTGTCCACTGATCAGAAAATTACCTTCTATCTATTATTTTCTCTTAGAATCATATAAACCAATAATTTTAAGTTTCCTACAGAAGAACATGCAACAAACGTATGAGCAGGAAAGGAAGGCGACTGGAGCCAAAGCGAAAGTGTGTATTTTACGCTCCAAGCTTTGTAAGCACATTCTATTTGACGCAGTATACGCAATGGTGTATAGTGGAAGACATTTTTTGCTCTGAATGTCCAAAAACCGACATATTTGATCGATAAATAAACATTATTAGCTTCCTCAGTCTCTTTAAAGTTTCAGAAAGGCAATAATACCATCGCAATACATTAAGTTTAATGTAAAAGTTATTTTTAATGCATTTTAAATACACTATACCTTCATTTCTTCCATCATTCTGTTTTACTATATATAAATTTCTAAGACCAGGTTCCGGATCCGGTTTAAATGGACGGTTCCGGTTCCGGTTATTCTCTGCTATTTTCATAGCTTACTCAGGGCATTGCATTCTGAGATTTTCATCATCTTTTGGCTCGCGCATAGCGCAAATCTTGGAACTAAGAATTCATCTATGTTGCGGCTAGACATGATTCATTTTTTGTTGGGAAAAATTAAACGTAAAACTATTTTTAAAGGTTTCAGTTTGGTCGTGTTATTTTTTCATACAGCTACAAATAAAAACAATACAACGTTATTCTTTTCGAACTGGGCTTGAGAACTCGGTTTTGTACGCTGTTATGCTTGGCGGTTGATGCCTTATCTCACCGGGATAAATAACTACTGCCAGCATTGTAAAATAATCAATACGTCTGGCCTAGCAGTTCTTCACTGTTTAATCAGAGCATAGTGGAGATGTGTATTGCATTGGTTAAAGCTTTTAAATTCAATATGTATATATGTGATCGGCCATAACTCGGAAACGACTTACCGATTTTTGTGATCATAGGCTCAATTGAACCGGCACAGTTCTTTGAGTTGTTGTCTAGTTCCGAGGTCAGAGGTCAAAATGAGGGTTTTTACCTCATTTTAAAACCATTCACGGAAGCAAAGATTTTTTCGCTAGTTGGTTTTATTTCATAGTAACATGATAAATGCCTGTGCCTATTTTTTGTTTTTCGATTAAGGTTCCGTTTCTGGAGTTATGGTATCTGCGTGGTTCGACCCAAAATTCGAAAATTTGTTCTGACGTCCTGGGCGGTCGAAAAGTTTCAATTGTGGGTTCTCGGGCATGGGAAACTAACCGCCGGTGTTCGTTTTGCTCTGTGACCCATGGTTCCATGGTACGGGGATATGGCGCCCCCATGGTTCCTTGAGCCAAAATTCCTAATTTTATTGTGACGTCCTGGAAGCCTGATAGTTTGTATTTGGTGGTTTCCGGACATGTGAAACGTCATTGCCGGTGTTATTTTTGTTATAACTTGTGCGGTATTGTATGATATCCACATATAGCCTATCGACGTATGCTAGCGAAGGCTGATTGGCTGAGCACGCAAAACGCATATGTTTGCCTATGCTTCACTACGCTCTGCAATCTCGATAGAGTTACCAGCATTGACAGTCTATTTGGAGCTATGCGAGACTAAACTTTGTACGCGCCGAGGAATAGTCCTCTTTTGTCATTCCCAAAAAAATCGGTAATCGAACATATTTTGGCGATCCCATATCCATCTCCAAATGGTTTAAAAACATTTGCGTCACGAGTTCAAAACCGTATGAATATTGTTGTCAATCATTTTAGTGAAATTGTTAAGTTGTTGTTGAACATACTTTTACAGAATTTTAATTTGACACTTGTCATTCGGGAACAGTATAGAATCCGACCTCAAATTTTGTTACGAACAATCATGCAGACTGGGTAGCGCAGCGCGTAGCTGCTGTTGTTCGCGAACATGAATACGTTATGCGATTGCGATATTTAATGAATTTTAATTAGAATAATGCAGCACGTCACTGTTTGCGAACCTGTTTTGTTGTTCTAGAACATGACTGTATTATGCGAGATTTAATTTTATTTAATTATAATAATATTAAACGTAACTGTTCGCGAATATAAGAGCGTGCTTTGTTGTTCGCGAACACTACTTTGTGCGTTACTTACCAGGATGTACTTACTTTATCACATTCCTTTTAATATACGTTATCAAAATGGTTGCCCTAATGTTCGCGAACACACATTTGAGAGTTCTAATGCTACACGTAGGCACTTTTTATCCAACTCTGTTTTTGCAAAGAAATTGTGATTTTGTTAATAATTGAATTCTAGTTCAAAGATACATTTTTGAAGAGTTATTGAACCATTCAGCTACGAATTTAAACAGATGTGTATTTAGTTCCACTACAAAATTGAATTTTGCGACACGAAATCAAAATTTGACTGAATATCGTTCGCGAAAAATCGATGGCAAACCGCAGTTTGTTTGGTAACAACGGATTACGGTCCCCGATCGCTTTTTGCAAAACAGGATTGTGGCTGGGCGTATTTTATGTTTACTGGCGCACTACTAACCTAGGTTGTCTAAATATTTCGTAATGAGAACACTTGTATTATTTGGCGAAATTGTATTTTTTTATTCAAGTGTTTCACGGACATGTTGGTACTTAATTGAAATCCTGCTTGATTAATTCGATTCGTATGGATATTTTTCCAGTCTGGTTTATTGTGTATAGCGGTATGTTTTATTGTTCAGCGTTCAAGTATTTACAAGCTATCCGAGCCCTTGGAAAAATATCTGTCTTTGAATATTAAAACCATAATGCCCAAGTAAACTTAACCTGCGCCCATCGACTATTTAATTATTTTGTAATAGCCGATATCGAAACACACACCATTGTTTACGAAACAAATGCGGAAATTTCATTTGTTTTGGATAGCAGAAAATTGGCAAAATCAGAAACAAATACCGAAAATTACGCCTTGTGTTCGAACAGAGTTTTAACGATTTTGAATTTGCAGTGAAAACTGTTATCTAAAATGTCGATCAGCTTCTGGTTTGTATTTGTCTGTGTTCGCGAACAAATTTAACGTAATACTGACGTCAAATCAATCGCTCTTGAGGCTTAGGTTACAGTGTTCGCGAACAAATCCAGCGAATCCAAATCTGGTAGATTTTTGTTTTACAAAAATTCGGTAATTTTCTGTGTACAAAAATTCGGTACACAAATTTGTCGGATTACTATCACAGAGCTGTGTGTTAGCGAACAGTTTTGCGCCGGATTACGGTTTCCTAAAAACATTCGGTAACAGATTTTTAACCGAAATAACAAAATAGGATTATTGATAGGCGTGAGTTAAGTTTACTGTCGCATAATACAAATTTTGACAAATCCTGGAAATTCGAGTCAAGATTTCTGGACATTGGGCGGGTTTCTGTTGCCAAATATACCGTAGTTCACGTTTGCATGGTAAAAAAGTCAGTTTCTGGATAATGAATAGCAGCTGGAAATTTAAATAATTTTTGGCATCGCAAAAAACATGGGTTTTTCCTGGCTCCAGAATTGAAAAAACACATGTTTTAGCCCCGCACAGAGAAATTCGCTGCGTTGACGCGCAAGAAATTATCTGGATGGAACCTGGGGAGGCCAAGATACCTGAGTACTCCCACCGTCAATATGTTAAAACGAAACGATAGCTATTTGTCTGTCTACTTTAACGGACGTTTTTTTTCAGGATGTATGTGCGCTAGAACAATAATTGTGCAAATCGATTGTGTTGTCTATTTTATGGTCGAACGGTGGGTATAGAATATATCCGGTAGTTCGTACAGAGACCGCCCATAGAGCTCCTGGACCAACTACAACCAACCGAAAGACGCTGAAATGGTTTCGTCAATATCAATTTGTAACATGACCCCTCGCGAACTATGTGAAAACGATGACTTTGCGACGTCGATAATTATTGATATTTATTTGGGCTTTACAACTCACAAGATGAGTCTTTCGTAAGTCAGTTTGATATTTTTAATCAATGTTATGAGTGCTGTTTTACTCTGTATTTTGCAACAACTACTATGAGATTTAGTAAAAACTGCTGGTAAAAAGACTGCTAGAATTTTATTCTGTATATACCAGGTTTGTATTCTAGTGGCTAGAATCGAATCTTTCGCAATAAATCTAGGTACTATCAGGTCGGGTTAATTTAAAATTATTCTACTCAAATCGCACCTGGAGTCGCCGTTATTCTGAGGATTGCGCAGAAGATAGCTTGTTTTGAACAAATCGACAACGGCCAGCCGAAATATTTCGGCATGCGTAATGGTTTGTGGACTTGATCGTGAATCTGCAAGAACGGCAAGGCGGCGGCAGCACAACGATATCATAATTCCAGAAACGTGTGAGACGTGTGCAATAATTCTTTGAATTTTTTCAAATTTGAAGCAAAAACGATGTGAGATGGTAGCCTGTTCCAGTAATCAACTCAACGATAAGCGAATCCGTCCGCGCACAGTTAAGATGAGGTGTAAAGCGAGGACGTAGCTTCAAATGATGGCCCCGCAGATGGTCGTTTTTGTTGACTATGAAGAAACGCGTGAGTGACAAATCAACAAGTGCCATTCGATAGAGCATAATGATGTCCGACCTAATACGTCGCGTTTCCAACGCCTGTAGTTGGAGGCTACGCAACCTTTCCTGATACGACAGATGGCTGATTTCGGGGCCTAACTTTGTTGCTCTTCGTTGTTTAGTAGTAGTTCGTCCAGTAGTTTTACATCGCGGCGATAGGCGTGGGCTCCAGCACGTAGAGGCATACTCCAGTCGTGGTCGTATAAGCGCCTTATATATTGGCAGAAAAATAGCGCGGGATGGGTAAGCGAAATGCCGCCTTAAGACCTGAACGACCTGAGTACACTTGCTTACTACTTCAGCACACTGTCTGGAAGGCATTAGATCGTAGCTTCTCCAAACTCCGAGATCCAATTTGCTATTTTTATTAGTTATATTAGAATCGTTTATAGAATATTGATAGCCTGGATTTGATAGCCCCAAGTGCAGACAGGTACACTTGCTCGCATTAAATTCAACCATTGAATCGTGTGCCCATTTTTCAGCTCCCAGCAGGTCATTCACCATGTCATCTATTTCTACATTACTGTTTGATTTATGAATACGTCGGCAAAGTTTGGTAGCATCTGCGAATTTATAAACCTTTGCAGCAACAAAGTGATCGAGGTCATTGATGTAGTACAAGAATAATACAGGGCCTAACACTGAGCCCTGCGAGACTCCGCTTGTTACATTTGACCAATTGCTACAACATCCATTTACCATAACCGATTGTGTACGGCCCGTAAGAAACGATTTAATCCAAGGTAGCAGGTTATCTACCATGCCATACATTTCAGGCTTGCGAATAAGCCGATAATGGGGAACCCGCTCGAACGCTTTACGTAGATCAAAATATATTATGTCTACACTATCTCCACCATTTATAGTCTCGACTACCCAATCCATAAAATCCAAAAGTTGCAGTTCAGTGCTACGCTTGCGAATAAATCCAAATTGTGATTTGTTGAAAACATTATTTTTTACAGCATAATCCAATAGTTGTGACGTCACAACCTTCTCCATTATCTTACTAACGGCGGATGTTAGGCTTACTGGCTTATAGTTATAAACAAGATATCCGGATCCCTTCCCCTTATAAATTGCGCTAACATGAGCCCTTAGCCAGCCAGGAGGTGTAGTTGCATTAGTAAGGCACAGCGTAAATAATGTTGCCAGTTTAGATGAAAGTGTCGGAGCTCACTGTATTAAGAATAAATTTGAAATTTGGTCGGGACCAGGGACAGCGTGTTTTTTCGCTAATGCAATAGCATTCGCTACATTTTCAGCTGTGAATATCACGGTGGATAGTTTGGCTGTGGAGCATAGTGGCAGCGGGTCTAGTTGGTTGTGTAGTTCGACTTGGTAGACAGAAGTAAAGTAAGTGGAAAACAATTCGGCTATTTGAGCGTCGTTCGTGGTGTAAGTATTATCTGGTTGTCTTAGGGGTCCGATAGATGGAGGTTGAGTATTATGTTGGCGATCCCGAGCGTAAGACCAAAATGATTTAGGTTCTTCGTAATATTGGCAGCCAGTTTTCGTTCAAAAGCTCGTCTAGCGCGGGAAATTTCGTGATGCACTAAATCACAAGTCGCCCGATATCGTGTAAGCTTATCATATGTAGGTTGTCTTTGGTACCAACGGCAAGCAGTCGCCTGCATTGTTAGAGCACGAGAGGCAGCTGCGTCTGCCCATGGGGGTCCTCGGCGTTTCTGTCTGTTTAATATTAATGGTATATAGCGATGTATAGCGGATCCAATGGCCATTTCAATACAGTCCCAAGCAGCTTAAGCGCTATGCGGTAATGTATCTTGGATAGACGATGAGAGAAAGTTTTTTACCGTATGCCATTTCACGTTCTTTAGATCTCGTCGCTGTTTGGGTGGATGCTCGATGTTATATCGTTTGCATAGGAGGTTAAAGGAGACTGCAAAGTGGTCGCTCCGCCCGAGTCCTGCACCTACAGTTACGTTGTCGATCAGATGATCGTTGTCCGTGAAGACGAGGTCTAGTATACTATTTTCACGAGTTGGGATGAGGACAAGCTGCTTTAGACCGGCTGATATTATGCTGTCCATAAAGTCGTCGCATGGCGATGGCCATAGGCTCTCTACCCAATCCACATGTCGCATATTAAAGTCGCCTGCTAATACGATAGAATCGAACCCGTGGTTTGGGAGATCTTTGATGATATGGTATAAGGAAAAATTTTGCTCATTAGTGTTTGAGTCTGATCGATAGGCACATACTAACAATAGCGATTTGTTTTCCGCAATGTCTGGTATAGAGCACAGAATTATATCTTCATAAGCCGTTGTATCGATCGATGATACCGGAACAGGGTTTAGGTGTTTCGCAACATATGTCATTACCCCACCCCCTCTTTTATTCAGCCGACTTGAGCGGAAAGAAACGTAATTGTTCATTTCTAGCTCATTTTCAGAAACAGCGGCTGTTGCTCACGTCTCACACAAAAGAACAACCTCAGGATATCGTTGTGCGTGCAGGTTCCGGCGAAAATCGTGTTCCGGTTGCGGTTCCGGCAAAGGGCAAAAACCATACCGGAACCGGAATTCCGGTTTAAAAATTTTCTTTGAAATTTTCCAAGTTTTTTGCTTCATCCTGTAATTCAAACATATGTAATATATATTATACAATGATCAAGCTCCAATAATGCCAAGCAAAAGAAAAGATTAACTAACCAATTTGCCGTGTGAAACGTAACCAGGGCACATAATTTGAGCAGGAATTTTTCATAATAACCTGCAGGAGTTTGTTAAATCAAAGCCAGATTGATGCTTGTAGCAGCTATTTTACACATCCAGAAGTCTGTGGGATACGTTTGAATTAAACCGGTCCAACTCGGTAACAGAGTATGGCTTACGCAGAAGTACTTAGGGTATGCTTGGCTAACATAAATTGCGTCAAGCACCCGCCAGTGCGCTTGTAAACTTGGTAAATCAGTCTAAATTGAAGTAAACTAACGTTATCTGCAACGCAGCTAGAAACTGCTTTCTTGGCAATGAACTGTATTTATTGAAACTGTGCGAGCAGCATCACAGTGTATCTCATTTATAGCAGTCTGATTAGAAAGTTATCATCATTATCTAACTGACGGGCACTGTTTGTCCAACGCTAGCCTAAACAGTGTCTCTGACCACTGATCAGAAAATTACCTTCTATCTATTATTTCCTCTTAGAATCATATAAACCAATAATTTTAAGTTGCTTGCAGAAGAACATGCAACAAACGTACGTGTAGTAAATGGAGGCGACTGCAGACAGAGGGAAACTGTGTATTCTACGCTCAAAGCTTTGTAAGCACATTCGATTTGACGCAGTATACGCAAAGGTGTATAGTGGAAGACATTTTTTGCTCTGAATGTCCAAAAACCGACATATTTGATCGACAAATAAACATTATTAGCTTCCTCAGTCTCTTTAAAGTTTCAGAAAGGCAATAATACCATCGCAATACATTAAGTTTAATGTACAAGTTATTTTTAATGCATTTTAAATCCACTGTACCTTCATTTCTTCCATCATCTGTTTTACTATATATAAATTTCGAAGACCAGGTTCCGGTTCCGGATCCGGTTTAAATGGACGGTTCTGGTTGCTGGTTCCGGTTATTCCCTGGTAACGGCTTATCAGAGTACGTTTTACCACTATATTCACTGTTTGTATTTCCACACAGTTTTTCGGCGGGTCCAGCAAAATGTTTCTAGATGATTTCAGTTTTATAGTGACACTTTGACAAAGTTAAATTTACTTTATTTGTACATTTTTCGCTAACTATTTGTCGTGGCAGCATTACATTTACCGTTTTTGAAGTATGCGAAGGAATCTTGCATTTTGTATTCGTGGATAAGATATTATTAAAATACATTAAATTATCGTTAAAACAATTAAATGAAAATTGGTTACCATCATTGTCCTTGCTGATGAGTCCACCATTTATGCATCCCCGTCCCCCGATCGTGGCGGGCCACCAATTCCCACACTAGTAGATCCCACAGGAAAACGTGCGCAGGCGTCGTTGAACGTATCGCCAACCGGGGCTCCGACCGTAACGATTTTACCCCGTTTTATCTGTACATGCTCTCCCTTATGTATCCGCTCCTTTAACTTAAGTAAGAGTGCATTATTATCTTTCTGCTGCATGGGTGTAAGGTCACTTTTGATATAGCAATGTTTAAAATTGGTACTTTTCCAATTTTTGCTTAGCCCAAGAATCATATTGCGTGTAGATATATCAGGCAAAACAACTTTCAAGGGTTTAACTTTACCGGGTTTTGGAGTTTTCCCAAACCGAAACATTGTCACCGGCGTAACATTAGATACTTTGATAGCTTTAAACAAATCATCAACAAGATTACGATCACCTGTGACTGCATTGTTCAAATTGTTGTCAGGAAGCCCGAAAATAATTATATTTCGGCTGCGGCGGTCAATCTCGCTCATTTCGGCTACTGCATGCCGGACGACGTCATCGCCATTTCCGGTCACTGGAGCTGCATTCTCTAGAGCCGTTACCCTTGCATCAATCCGTCTGGCCGGAGAGATTTGTTACACTAACAAGTAAATTCCCACCGCCATCCCGGCAAAATTCGCAGAACCAGAACACTGACCTTTTCGTTTTAGCTAAATCCTTGTAGATTGCTTGGGTAAGATCAGTGCATTTAAGATGGTACAACTTCTTACAGCAGTTGCATGAGACGGAAGGATTCCCGAACTCAGTGTTGATCGGACGGAGACAAGTAGGGTTTGAACATAGTGGTTGTATGGGAAGCGCTGAATCCGACGATCTGGTGGAGCGAATGGCACTGGTCAGATTTTTGTCACTGGTGGAAGTCATTTCATTGATAATAGTATATAATTTATATACATACACGATAACTCCAACTACATTAGATTAATAGGCGAATCTGAATTTCAGATCAAATAGGCTGAATAGGCGACCTGAAATTCAGATCAAGTTAGTTTAAAAACTTATCCTAGTGGATTTTATTTGACCCTTTGAATAACAGAGTGATTTTCAATAAGCTTTATCTGCGAGGAATGAACCTAGCAAAATTAATGCTACAATGCACAACAAATTGTAGTATGTACTCAATTTGGGTTTAAGGTGGCATCTTTACTAGTAAAACGTATTCTGTCTTTAATCAATTCAATAACAGAATTGGCTGTAGCATATATTTTTTACCATCTGTCTGCACACATCGTACAATAGTTACCTTATTAGCGTTTGAGTAGTGTGACGATATGATTAATTTTGAAACTTTTGGTGTTGGTTGGCTTTATAGGTGTTTCGTCAGTTACTTAATTTAGGTGCGGCATCTTCAGTTTCATAAGGAATTTCGAAGGAGGTAAGAGACCACACCTGCTTCGTAACTTTGTTTTTTGCTAAGAAATGTTAAAAATGGACTGAAAGTTCCACTTGCTATAGTACTGCCTACATAAATGTAGCTTTTCCCTAGTGGACGGCACGCCCCCCACACACACCCTACTTGATCTTCCAACAATTCGTTGGCAGCTGCCCCGGTTCATTCCGCCCCATTATTTTGTTTTCCAGTCTGACAAACCGGGGGCCACTGCCCGTACTTGGTCGCGCTTCGATTCAGGGATCGACTACTACGTAACCAGGACGGTAAGGCGAAAGGTTGCTCAAGTTTGTGAACCATAAATTGCGCTACTATTACATATTCGTCGAAATATATTGCAAACACATATAGTCTTGAATGTATGGTTGTGCCGAAACATTTCATAATTTGCACAAATGTCACCACAAATATGAACAAATTTATATAAACGCAAAAAAGCTGAACTGGTGGGGTGGGGGGCTGCCCCATATTTGTCGTCGCCCGGTTCTAGCAGCTCACCGTTGTTGGGCTCCCTGGTTCATGAACTGGGTTTCCCCCGGATACGCCCCCGTAAACTTTGACCAATTGGAGAAGCCAGTAAATATTAATAGCTCGAATACAAGAAGTTTAAATCCTTTTATCATGTTCTTAAAGCAACAGAATGTTTATAACAATGCTGGGACACCAATGACATAAATTCGAGTTAATCTTTTTAGGATAGACCTCGTTTTTAGTCATGCGTTAGTCTTGCTTTTGTTCAAACCGAAATCGTCTTTTCGAGTTGTTTTTTCCTGTTTAATACTGGCTACAATTTTTTGACAGCATTTTTGCAGCCACCGTCCCGTGCCAAAGAAAACCGTTCCATATTATCAAAAAGTCATTGCGTCGTTTATCGAAACGCAGGATTACGAACAGGCATTTCATGATCTGATGGCGAACGAATGCTCGTCGATATATCGAATTAAAACACAAAAAGAAAAAATAGCTATTCAGTGGCACGTAAGTGTACTGTTGAAACGAAGCGAGCGGAGTTTCCACTCAGGGCCAAAGGGGAAAATCGTTAAAATTTCTAATTTTTTTGTATGTTTCTGCCTTTCATAACTCATCTTCGGGTGGATGAATTTTTTATTCGACAGCAAAAGTGGTGAAAATGTGCCCTTTAGTTGAACGCGAACAGCTCCTACCCCCGTCTTCAGGGTCAAAATGGTAAAAAACAGACAGGCAGGCTTCGCATCAAAAAACCGACGAATAATCAGCTCATCGAGCTTGCTGACCACGTCTTTTTGTGGAACCACTGTCTGGACTGAAGTGGGAACGAATATATTTCGCCAACCATTTGCCAGATATAGCGATTTTTACATTTCCGGCATGTTATTGCGTTTTTCCTTAAACTCAACATGCCTATTAGGTTATTAAGCACGCTGGATACGATGGTTTTCTTATCTAGAGCCCAACTTATATATATTATATGTTTTCATGTGGTTTCAAGGATTTTACGGTCGATAAACTCCATTTCCAAAGTATAATGAGTTTTCATTACTTTTTTGTTATCATAACGTAGTGAAATGTAGTGGAGATTGCATGTTGGAGGGGTGAAATCTTTTAAATTCCGTCTGTGTGTGATCGGCTACAACTCTGGCACGACATAACCGATATTCCTTATCTTGGGCTCATTCGAACCGGCATAGTCGATTTACCGCGTACATTTTCCCGAACCTTTTTGATTTGAGGTCTGGTTCCACGATCAGGGGTCAAAATGTGGCTTTTCGCCCCATTTTAGCACCCTTCACGGAAGCAAGGCTATTTTATCTTAACTTTCGAATTTTTTGTCTGGTTGGTTTTATTTCATAGTAAAATGATAAATGCCGATGTCTCTTTTTGTTTTTTCTATTAAGCCTCCGGTTCTGGATTTATAGAGTTTGAGGTACGGGGGTATGGCGCCCTAACGGTTCCTCGACCCAAAATTTGAAAATTTGTTCTGACGTCTTGGGCGGTGGATAAGTTTCACCTGGGGGTTTTCGTGTATGGGAAACTCATTGCCGGTGCTGGTTTTGCTCTGTGACGCATGGTTCCATGGGTACGGGGCGGGGGTATGACACCCCATGGTTCAAGGTCAGAGTCAAAATGAGGGTTTTCTAGCACCCTTCACGGAAGCAAGGTTATTTTTATCTTAGCATTCGAATTTCTATCTCTGGTTGGTTTTATTTCATAGTAAAATGATAAATGCAGATGCCTCTTTTTTGTTTTTCGATTAAGGCTCCGGTTCTGGATTTATAGAGTTTGAGGTACGGGGGTATGGCGCCCCATCGGTTCCTCGACCCAAAATTTGAAAATTTGTTCTGACGTCTTGGGCGCCTGATAAATTTAACCTGGGGGTTTTCCGGCATGGGAAACTCATTGCCGGTGCAGGTTTTGCTCTGTGACCCATGGTTCTATGGGTACGGGGGTATGACGCCACATGGTTCGGGGCCAGAGGTCAAAATGATGGGTTTTTAGAACCCTTCACGGAAGCAAGGTTATTTTTATCTTAGCATTCGAATTTCTATCTCTGGTTGGTTTTATTTCATAGTAAAATGATAAATGCAGATGCCTCTTTTTTGTTTTTCGATTAAGGCTCCGGTTCTGGATTTATAGAGTTTGAGGTACGGGGGTATGGCGCCCCAACGGTTCCACGACCCAAAATTTGAAAATTTGTTTTGACGTCTTCGGCGGCTGAAAAGTTTCACTTGGGGTTTTTCGGGCATTGGGAAACTCATTGCCGGTGTTGGTTTTACTCTGCGACCCATGGTTATGGTACAAGGGTATGGCGCCCCTTTGGTTCGGGGTCAGAGGTCAAAATGAGGGTTTTAACCCATTTTAGTACCCTTCACGGAAGCAAAGTTATTTTTATTTTGACATTCTAATTTCTTTCTCTGGTTAGTTTTATTTCGTAGTAAAATGATAAATGCCGATGCCTCTTTTTTTTGTTTTTCGATTGCTCCGGTTTTGGAGTTTTTATGGGGTTTGAGGTATGGCACCGTCATGGTTCCTCGACCCAAAATTAGAAAAATTGTACTATTATGTGATATCCACATATGGCATATCGACGTATGCTACCACGAGCTGATTGACCCTGCATGAAAAAGGCATAGGTGTGCCTATGGTTCAGTACGTTCTGCAATCTCGAGAGAGTTACTGGTGTATTGCGTGCAATGCACCACCAAAGATGGTTTACATATGTTTTTATGCTGAATTCAATGGTTTCGTTATTTAGAGTCCAGCACGACTATTTCATACCTTTTCATATGTTTTCAATAGGTCTTTGGTCATTGAATCCGATCGCCAGAATATATGTAGTCTGTTCTCTTTTTAGTATTTTGATTACGTATTGCGTACAGTTGACAGCAACGTGATATTTGTAAATGAGAGTAAGAACAAAATAGACAGTGTTCAGTTGCATCATGTGCTTGAACATCTTCGTTTCTTGCGTCAGTTAGCATATATATCTTTCACATGCCTTCCCGCCCAATTTATTTTGCAGTACGCGATGATAACTTGTTTGTGCGATTTCATATGTTTTTCAGGAAGTCCCTGATTGGAAGCCTTCTCTCGCCATATTTTTTTGAAGTTAATATGTCTTCTGTTCCAGATTTTTTACTGTACATCAGTTCGATAACTGGTGTTCGAAAAATTTCGACAACTTTCCATTCGGGGTTCTGTGTTACAAAGTCGTTTTTAAGAGAAAATAGTTGTAATTAATATATGTGTTAAATTATAATTTATATTATTATTTTTATAATAATTAATTTTAAGTTTAGTAATAGTAGTAGCATATTATGCCATCGTTTGTGTCCGATAAAAATGAGATAAATGATATTAAAATTATAATTATTTAAGATATATCGTTATCTCCAAGTGCTTGATCCTCGGTCTGGATTCCACATTGAAGTATGCAATCGGTACAGCTTGGAAGGCTTTAACGGCGCCAAGATTGTGTCCGATGCCTTTTGGTAAGGTTCTGTCGTTACGTTTTGAAAAATATGAAGCATAGGCGTCGAAGGTATATCAGTTTAGGGGGTAGATGGTCTCAAGGTGTGTGGGGGAGCGATGAATTTTTCGAAATTTGTATCAGAACAAAATTGCCCCGTTTTTGCCCATTTGTGATAAAGTTCTCTTAGGTTCACCAATTTTTGCCACTTTTCGCCCTATTATTGGACAATTGTGCCGGTTTTCTCTAAAAATTTACGATTCGTTTTGTGGTTTGAGGAGATAAATGTGGCTTGGGGTCCGATTCTTGGAATTGTAATACCCTTCTACTCCCCTATCACACCGATTTCTGCAAGTTAAAGGTATAACTTCAGCGCAAGTATATAGCTCGAGAACCAAAATTCAATATGCTGGGTGGCCGCAGCCCCGAAAAACACTGAAAAAACCTCCGAATGCCAAAAACCTGAAAAATCTCAAATGTCGTAACAAAACCTCGAAAAAATTTCCAATGATTTTTATATTTTTTATTGCATCGTGCACCATGTTCTCGACTGCCACTGTCGAATCAAAATATAAGTATTACTGTTACAATTGATTTTTCGCATACAATAACGCGACCAATTGCATGTTTCTGGCAGCAAATCTTCATTTCACCTCTACTTACCATGCTGCGTGGTCGCAGCACGCGGAATTCGGGAAATGGTTGCAATTGTTCATGGGGAAACTATTGTTTGCAAAGTGGCGGGAAATGGGTTGCACCTGTCCCTGGGAAATCATTGTTTGCAAACCACTGCAGCTACTGTACCAAAAAAATCAAATTGCGAACAGTGGAATGACCACGACCCGGCGTGGAATCGGGGCTCATGACCCTTACCTCCACAGCCAAAACCGCTCAGGACCATCTGGTTCTGGTGAGTGGACTCAATTCGTTTTTTTTTCGTTGGAATATTTTGTAAAATTTGTGTTTCGAACCATCAATCTACTAGTCCAGCTGTTACATGTTTTTTCCTGTGTGTTATTTACAGTTATTTAATTGGAACGGTGCTAATAAGTTATAATCGGTGTATTTTGATTAGGGATGTACCGGGGTTTAGCCCTGGGCCCGTTGCAAAAAACATTAGCCCCTGGCTGGGGCAAGGTCAAAGCCCCGGTCCCGGTAAAGGTAAAATTTCGGTGCCGGGGCTACTGTTTCAGAAAAAAATATTTTTGGTGCCAAATTAGTAAAATAGATAATCTGGAGCTTTAGCTGAAGATATAATGCTTGCTACTACCTAAAATAGTTCAAATTCCACATTACTTTCCTGAAACTGTGAACATTAGCTCACAACGTACAATTTATTAAAGTAATAAACTAAAATGTTGAAACGATTTGTCTTGAGTTTTGATATTTTAACAAGATTACTACGTATACGGACAAAATTTGGAAATGGTTTTTCTTTTTACAAAAATATTTTTGATCAGGGATGTTTTATTCCGCGTCATATGGTTTGTTTCAAACTCTGTTGAAATTTCAAACGTTAAAGTTAGGTTTAGCATGCGTTCGAACGTTTAGAAGAGCAGCAACCAAATGAACCTACTCGCCAGAAACGTTGTATAAAGCCATAATATAACAAACAATGCGCGCAACATAGCTATAACACTTCCGCATAACAGCCGAATAAGTAGCTAGCTGTTTGAATTTTTTGCAAAATAGTTACTGCGAAATTATTCAGAAACCGTAGTTTTTCCATTTAATGTATTTATTATAGAAAGACATCACACCTGGTAAGTTTATTATTTAAAAGTGAACATAGCTCCTAAATTTAGTTTTTCATTATAATTGTTTTAATGCATGATACAATATGGCAAATTGTTCAATTTATTTCTTGAAGAATAGTAAATAATGATTTGGTTGTTGATATATTTGCATATATGCCGACGATGCATACACGCCAGTGGGGTAGAACCCCCCACGAGAAGGTAACCCACGGTAGCCCGCGAAATTTTTCTGGGGGAGTCGGTACGGTAGTGAGGACCTTTTATTGACCGCGGCGTCAAATTTTCGCCTATGACCTCACCTCACTCCGCAGGGGAGGGGTTCTACTCCCTCCCAGCCGCCCTATCGGCATGTATGTATATGTGGTATGCTCTATATGCACTGGGAAATCGAACACATAGTACTTTTCGGCTAGCCCCGGTCGCAGCAAGCTTAGCAGCAGCCCCGGTGCAACACTAATTTTGATATTTCTTGCCTCTCTTTACGCTTAACATAGAGCCCCGAATTATTTTGAAAGAACCCCGAGAATCCCCGAAGATTAAACCAAGGTCTCAGCGGCCACCCTGAATATGATAGAAAACGAATAAGAATAAGAACACGCACAAGAATAACGTTTATTACCGTTTCTTAGAATAAGCAACAAAATTATACGTCAAATGCCATTAAAGTAGCTACCTAGTAGCTAAACTATTTACAACAACAATATCAAGGGTTGTTAATTTTTATTGAAGAGTAGGGCACTCTTCAACGCAAGCACTTTAGCCCGAGAACCATGTAGAACATTTAACGCTGTCCACCATGCATTTCATAGGGGCAGTACATCTCTCTACCTAATATGTCCCCCTGCGCAATATAGAGGGGGACAGTACATATGTCTCTTACGAACTACAGGGAGAAACAAATTTACCGCCATGAAACACAGAGGACAGACGAATTTGTCCCTAGGCATGTAATTCATGGGGTTCGCGAGAAACACATCACGATATATCTTACCCAGATGTGCTTTTCCTGAAGAGTGTCATGCTCTTCAGTAAAATCATAACTCTTAACATAATTGATGTTAATATTTTAGCTACTAGCCGTTATAGTTGAACGTGAAATTGTGCGGCGTATTCCAAAAAATGACAATAAACGTTACTTTTATGCGTTCGTTTTCTATCATATCGGGTTGTGGTACTCGAATTATATACTTGTGCTTAAATTATACTTTTGACTTGCGCGAATTGGTCAAACTTCCGGATGCGCTTAATCAACTGGTATATATTTAAATTATTCGAAAATGTCTTTTCATGGCGAATTGCTTTTTACGGAACGTAATTTCAAGATCCCATTATGAAAATCTTATAACAGAGTATAACACTCTGTCGTAATATTGTACTTTTATCTATTCGATGATATGATCGTTTGTCGGTACACCCCCTCGCCAAGAATTCCATGAAAGGTATTTCCAAGGTTATCTGGATGGTATCGGTTAACCCCCGTCTCAAGTTTTCTTGGTAGTGTAGCAGTTAGTAGGTTTGAGTTTGTGAGCCAATGAATTTAGAGCAGGAATAGAATTCACTGGAGATTGATACCCTTCCTGCACTGCAAACTCAATGGTTATTGATGAAATGTTAGTCTATTGAGAGACTTGGAGTGGTGTCACCCTACAGTCCTTGGGCGGGAGGGGTAAGTCGAAAAAGGACCACACCATTGGGTAAAAGAGCATTAAGTTTTAACTGAAATCACTTAAGTATACTTGCCGGAAACCTCTGCGAAAATATAATAGTTTCCGTGGGTATTGCAATAATCACTGGCCACGAAGCGAAATATATAAACGTGTTTTGGCTTCATGACCTTTCCGCCTCGCACTTTCTTCGCTACAGTTTAACGGTATTTTGTTGTTTTTACCTAGTAGTTTTTACCTACGCAGTATTTCAGGCGAAAAAACGATCGTATTGAAATGCTCATCGGTTGCATTGGTGAGCTAAGCGAAACTGAAGAGAGACAGCTGTTGAAATCAGGAAAAAACGACTTTTCGGTTATGTACAGTTGTCGAAAAGATTGCGCACAGCTGTGGCTCGGGCCGTGTGCATATATTAACCACGACTGCAGACCGAATTGTATGGTAAGATTTGGGTAATGCGTGCTTTAAGCTACTAACTTGCTTAGAGGGTACGCTTTGGCGGGGTTAATTAAAGTACAACATCTGCTGTACACAGATGTTTTGCGATCTTTTTGTAGCGATTATTATTGTGACCGAAATTTAACGAGTGTAGTTGATATTAATCATCCTAACTTTGCGTAGTTTGAAGAAACTCCAGTTTGGTATTGTGTACACTGGATTAATTAAAGTAAAGCATGTGATGAATGTACAAATATATTTTGCGGTCTTTTCGTGCCGCATATTATTGCGACCGAAATTAACCGTGTGGTTAATATATGTCTTAGATCTGTATAGTTTGAAGAATCTCCGACGAGATCCTTGTACAAATCTAGTTCCAGATTAGTGTACCTCTTGTTTTGGCACGCGAACATTGTGTCTGTTGTCATTAATGCGTGTTGTACGCATTGGTGCGTATTATTTATAGCATATGGGTACATAAATTACTATCAGTTTCTGCATATACGTCAGCTTTTGGTTAGAAATTCTAGTGCAGGGGGATTCAGAAAGCGACAACTCCCTGACTGGAGTCACAGTTTATGTAAAGATGTTAGCTTGAACTAATGTTCAGATTTGGACCATAACAGCCATTGCACTTCTGCTCCTAAACGATACATTGGCTTGTTGAATTCGGAGATGGAGAAGCGCTAGTGGTCTGTCTTGGTCACTGTGGTGAAAAAGATGGGCGTCCGTTTTTTCGCTGTAAACAGCACTTCGTTATCTCAACGTAAACTGATATGCACGTGTGAGGGCTCATATGAAAGCTACAATACCTTTTGAAGGTTTTATTCCGATTCAACCCACCCATGTCCCACCACAGGGGGTCAAAGAGTGGTACCCAGGTACATGGCTAAAATGGGTCATTTTTGCTCATAATTCGACAATCCTTGAGTCGATTTGAATCATTTTGATATCAAAATATATGTCCTAGGAAGCTTTATTTATGGGTATATAAATTGTTTTGGTCGGGTCCCTATGAAGCATGGGGGACTTTAGCAAATGGACAAATTTCCAAAATTTTGGTCAAACTTTGTCGAAGTGTAGCTATGTAATCACTCAAGCGATCCAAACGAATTTTGGTGTCTGGATAGACTACGGGGCTACCTGTATGGTGTCAACAGATTTGATGTTGGTCCCCTGGGTCAATTGGTATATGAGGCCAAAGTTGGGCCCGATGCCGTATATAGTCATCCGTGACATTACCACGTCTAACGGTATATTGATAGATTTCTGGTGCAAAATAAATTCACATGGGTTTTCGTGGGTGCTGATTTCAAATCTTCACTTTATTTAAACGTATCTCTTCGTGTAGAGGTAGTTATATCATTGGGTGAAACAAGGCGAGTGGTGCGAAAGGGATGAGTGTCATGCGGTCTGCAGCAAATTCTGTCTATGTTTTCTGTGCTTTTGTTAAGATTCTTATATATGTATCAGGGAATAACCGGAACCGAAATTTACCGGAACCGGAACCAGCAACCGGAACCGTCCATTTAAACCGGATCCGGAACCGGAACCTGGTCTTCGAAATTTATATATATAGTAAAACAGATGATGGAAGAAATCAAGATATAGTGGATTTAAAATGCATTAAAAATAACTTTTACATTAAACTTAATGTATTGCGATGGTATTATTGCCTTTCTGAAACTTTAAATAGACTGAGGAAGCTAATAATGTTTATTTATCGATCAAATATGTCGGTTTTGGACATTCAGAGCAAAAAATGTCTTCTACTATACACCAGTGCGTATACTGCATCAAATCGAATGTGCTTACAAAGCTTGGACCGTAGAATACACTTTCGCTCTGTCTCCAGTCGCCTCCCTTTACTAGACATACATTTGTTGCATGTTCTTCTGTAGGAAACTTAAAATTATTGGTTTATATGATTCAAGAGAAATAATAGATAGAAGGTAATTTTCTGATCAGTGGTCAGAGACACTGTTTAGGCTAGCGTTGGACAAACAGTGCGCACCAGTTAGATCATAATGATGATAACTTTCTAGTAAGAATGCTATAAATGAGACACACTGCGATGCTGCTCGCACAGTTTCAATAAATACAGTTCATTGCCAAGAAAGCAGTTTCTAGCTGCGTTGCAGATAACGTTAGTTTACTTCAATTTAGACTGATTTACCAAGTTTACAAGCGTACTGGCGGGTGCTTGACGCAATTTATGTTAGCCAAGCATACCCTAAGTACTTCTGCGTAAGCCATACTCTGTTACCGAGTTGGACCGGTTTAATTCAAACATATGCCACAGACTTTTGGATGTGTAAAATAGATGCTACAACCATCGACCTGGCTTTGATTTAACAAACTCCTGCAGGTTATGAAAAATTCCTGCTCAAATTATGTGCCCTATCTACGTTTCACACGGCAAATTGGTTAGTTAATCTTTTCTTTTGCTTGGTTGTATTGGAGCTTGATCATTGTATAATATATATTACATATGTTTGGATTACAGAATGAAGCAAAAAACGTGGAAAATTTCAAACAAAATTTTTAAACCGGAATTCCGGTTCCGGTATGGTTTTTGCCCTTTGCCGGAACCGCAACCGGAACACGATTTTCGCCGGAACCGGAACCGGAATTCCGGTTACTCCCTGATATGTATATAGATTACATACATATGTTGTTCACGATTCATAAGCAGTCCTGAGGTAGAGTTAACCCTGCTAGGGTGCGTATTAGATATCTGAGTATCAGTTTTGCTACATCTATGCCTTATTGAACAGCAGATTAATAAAATTTTTTTGCTGAATTACATCTTTGGTTCGTGATAGGAATATATTTTAATGAGTTGTTCCACTGTATGTTAACGTTACAGTTTCTCATTTCTTCGAATGCATACACTTGGCATGTCGCCAAGATACTAGTTTATGTATTGATGGTACAAATGGTACGCCTCCATCTGCTATATAGCTGGTTTTATAATAACGTGTTGTCTAAAGTAGAACTAAACTGTACTAGCCTGCAACATTTATATAATCTGTTTTTCAAACACAACTATAATATGCATTCCGGTAACAACTATAATCGGTTGTTTGTCGCGACTTCATCGTATTAACTTCTTGATGATACCATGATTGCCGCTTACAGGTATTGGCAGTTCTTCGAAAATGGTTTATTGAACTTTATGTGGCTTCTTATAAGCTATGTACAGTTATAATCAGAATTAGTGCTCAAAAATCGATCGAAGTTTTGTGCGATTTCAATCGTTTGCGTTTAAACGAAAAACGATCGTTTAAACGAAAGTCGATTAATTTAACGAATTTCCATTCAAAATAAAAATAAATAATTTAATAAAAATGTTAGTTCGCGTTTAAGTGCGATTGTGTTGAATTAAAAAATTTATCGAATTTATAAAATCGAATTTCGTTTAAACGAAGATCGATCGATTTCGTCTGCATTTGATTTTATAAGCACTTAATTCTGATTGTAATTGTAGTAGCTTTATGGTGTCTGAAATTTAACTCCGAATTGGTGTTTGCGGTAGCGACTATACGAAAACTACGCGGTACCTTGATTTCCTGACTATTTCACAAATTTGTTCACGCTTATCCGCAATTATGGAAAAAGTGGAGTTCAAAAAAATGTCAAAAGCCAGTTAAATTTGATGCGAAATTATTTGCAAAACACAGCGTTTCGAGGGACATAAAATTTATTGGGGTTTGCATGGGCCGCAATTTTCGGGTGGAGGTTTTTCATAGCTTATGGTTAACTTAGTGAAACCAGTTGCTTCTGTTACTATTGAAGGTAAAATAATAATTATTTCGATCGATATTTGTCAAGTTTGGTATTTTAGTTTGTCGCAACGTCTCGAAATACCGCTTGTATTCAAGTGATTCGTGACATGGAACCGGGCGACGAGATTACGTGTAACTATGGCGAAGACTTTTTTGGTGACTGCAATTGCAACTGCGAGTGTTTCACGTGCGAACGGTAAATAGAGTTATTGCGTGCATGTGTACTCGGTATCTTTAAATTCTGCTCGCTTAAATACAGCTAAAATTTTGTTAGCAAACTTAGTGTAAGCTAGAAGTACAGTGATCACATTGGTTTTCACAGATTATTGGATTTGTTATGCAAACGCAGCATGACCTTATGTGTTGCGGAGTTTGTGAGCAGCGTAAAATCAGTCGGATTATCGTACCATTAGAACAAAATAGAGTTGTAGGAAAGTATTTTGTTGCCGGCATTAGGCTATCCTAATGATGCCAATTTTGCTTGGCTTAGCAGTGCTTGCGAACACAATTTAGCAAATCTATCCGAGTTTTTTGATTGTTATAATTCACTGAAAAATGAATAAATTTAAGTGTCTATCCACAATGCCGACGACTTGCTTGTTAGTTTTTGTAAGCTCCAGTGCGGCTTTGACGTAGAGAGAAAATTTTTTGCAATCTTGTAAGTATTATGAAAAGATGACTGTTCACTTCCAACGTTATGTTTTTGAGTTTTCAAATAAAAGATGGCGCTTGATAAAAATTGTTTGGTCGTCACTGCTGTAGTTTGGCAATGTAGAACTTATAATGTAGAAATTTTGAAGAAACTATCAGTCACAGCACTGTCGATTTTCGTACGTATCACCTGTGTATTTTTGAAGATGGTACTTCTGAACATATCTCAAGCATGATGTCGATGCTCAGAGCCGACGAATCTTGTGATCCTTAACAAAAACCTAGTGGATTTGTATAAAAGATTGTTCCGCTTTGGCTGCGATTTAAGGCATGATATTCTATTGTAACGTCAGAAATAATTTTAAGAATCTGGCTGTCACATTACTCGCTACCGGTATTATCGTTTCAGCCGCGGACTTGGAGCATTTGCCAAGTCAAAATCTAATGACGACAACCAAACTAGTGCTACTACGCGTACCACGAGGAGTCGGAGTATGAACGAAGATGCAACACGCGATGACGACGACGATGACGAAGCGTCGAAAGATGGAACTATAACTTCGAAATATAAGTTCCGCGATACCGACTATCGTCTAACGAGGTCACAGTCGATTACTACAACTGCCGGCATGGTTGCGGCGTTGGCGACACTGTCAACAGATGACGAAAGTGGTACGTCGTAGCAGCAGTTGTATTTGAAACTATTGTAACGTTAAGGGGTGCATAAGAGAAGAGTAAAAGACTACCTAGAACGCGACAGACGATTTTATAGAGCGGCCGGTTAGAGCACGTCACCATAGATGCGCTAATTTTTTTAAATAGGTTTACTTACAGGACAATCAGGGACGAAATTTTATGTCCATCCAAATCAGGAGGACAACATAGAGCGCTTTAAGTATTGGATTCCAACCGAAACAGTCGGAACAAGGATGCAAGTTATTTGAGAAAACAATATGTAGCATCTGAAGTACCTGAAACAAGCTTACGCTGTGCTTTATACGTAACCGACTGAGGCAACTGGAAAAATATATGTGAGCAATAAAATCTTCATAGCAAAATTTAAGGAGTGAAACAACGCAACAGTACGATTTATACATTTTCCGAAACAAAGGTATTTGCAAGAACACACAGCATGGACCCAGTTCTCAGAACTACTTGTGGTTATATATTACAGTGATCAAGCTTTAGGCATTTTAACCAATAAAATTTTATACCAGGAATAAAAAATGAAATTTTATAATTTGAAAAAATTTGAGACTCGTGTCTTTAGATAAAAATTAATCAAAATGTTGGAAATAATCAACAAACACAAAAACGTGTGCCAAAATAAAACAAATTTCACTGCGTGCGACAATACAACCCATGGCTAAGCCATGTTCTATTACAGTTGTACAAATTTTACGGGAAACGAATGTATTGTTTTCGATAATTTATGAGCGAAAGCTTAGATTTCAATGGTTATGTTCCCTGTTATGTACTATTTATTTGCCTAGCTTCAGGTCAATGCCATTTTTGTGAAGAATTAGTGTGATTTGAATACGCCAACATGTATGTAAACTGCGTTGACGCCCGTTTGTTCTACGCTAAGTGGCATTGCATTTTGCTCACTTGGTATTTTATCCTCTTTTTGTGTCATTCTCTGTCATGTGTTCATCCTGAAAAATGAAATTCTAAAATTCTATCTGCTACATGGAACCGTAAAAAGTAAATATATTTGTTTCCATCGATTTCAGTTTTGTCGCAGATGCAACACCTAACTCGAATTCTGTGTTACTGATTCGAAAACAGCCTAATATAAAGGAATCGGCTTGCTTTGTTGAAAGTGTGTATAAAATTTTATGCTTAGTATATTCCAAGTATGGCCCAGTGGTTCAGTTCGGAAAGCGTAAGGCAGAAGGTCGGGTGTCGGGATGACTCATCCTACTATCACGCCGTGGCGGTAAATTAAATAGCTGACGTGTGAAAATGACAATGTGTTGTGAAGCCATTTGTAGCTCGGTAGCCTGTCCACACCCTCCAAATCCTGGAGTCATTTTGAAGGGACCACGTCCATTTTGGGAGAAAATTTCAAAGTGGGGAACAAAAGTTTTTTTCCATATTCTGCATATTTCCGTCTTTTCATAAATGTTTAACTGTACAAGTATCATCACGCTATAAAGCAGTATTAAAATATTTAGTATATTGAAAACATTAATTTAATTGTATTAATAAATTCATAAATAAATGATGGATTTAATTGAACATAAGGGTTTCGGGCAAGTGGGATATGGAAAAAATGGTGAAATTTGGAAATGGCCCGCATCACCCACAGTTGTATCGCTCCGGACTTCATACTGGAGTTGGAGCAACGGAGTTCGGCACCACTTCGTGTATGTACAGTGGTAATATTAATTTTTCATTTAACATTCTTACCGCTGGATATAAGCATTAAAGTTACTGGTAGTCTGTTGTGTTTTGTTACTGTAATCGAAATGGAGTAAGCGAAGCGAGCGGAGTTTCCACTCAGAGCTTGGCGGAAAAAATCGTGAAAAATTCTTGTTTGTCAGTTTCTGTCATTCATAACTCATGTTCGAATCGATGGATTTCTGCAATTTTTTTATTTGGTAGCAAAAGTGACGACGATCTGGCCTGTAGTTGAATGCGAACAGTTCCGACCGCATCTTCGTTGTCACAATATCAAAAAACAGGATTTTAAGGGTTCTCTGCCAAATCTGGTCAGTTTTGCGCAGCCCATATCTCGCGACACAGGATTCGCATCGAAAAATGGAGAGCACGAGAATCAGTTCATTAGTTTTACAACTTTCCTGACTACTAATTTTTTGTGGGACTACTTCCTGGGCCACTGTGTTCCCGAATACGATTCATCGACCCTTTGACAGAAATAGCGATTTTTCAGATTTCGCCTTGTTCTTGCTTGTATTTACATTACAATGAGTGTCCATTAGCTTATCAAGCACACTGGATACGGTTGTTTTTCTATCTAGAGTACAACTTGACTGTATTACACCTCTTAATGTGGTTTCAAGGGTTTTACGGTCGACGAACCCTGATTATTTTTTGCGTTGCAGGGCATCAAGAATGTTCTGTATAGCTATTTCTTAAGGCTGAATACAATGATTTGGTTATCTAGAGTCCATCGTGCATATTTCAAGCATAGGTCTTCCTGTATGCTGAATACAATGGTTTGGTTATCTAGAGTCCAGCGTGCATATTTTATGCCTTTTAATAGGTTTTCATTTGGTTTAGAATCAATGAACCTTATTTCCAGAGTATACTATGTCTTCTGTATTTGTTTACATAATAGGTCTTCCGGTATGCTGAATGCGAAGGTTTCGTTACCTAGAGAACAGCGAAATACTTGATGCATTGTCAGTCGTTTTTTGATTGGTTTAGTATCGACGATGTTTTAGAATTTTCAATGTATTCAGGGTTGTAGTTAAACAAAATAACAACTTAAATATGAAACCACGTTCGGTGCGTTTCACCCTCACTTGCGAGTTACTAGATTAGGAACTAGTTTGATACTGTCTTTATTGCATCAGAAATTGGATACAATATTTTGTTTTCAGACAGCCAGTCCGGCTTTGCAATTGCCAATGCCTTTTATCAACAACAGCTCAATAATCAACTCACAACTCGTAACAATTCAATAATTCAGCGTAGCCTTAAACCTGTGATACTTTCAACCAATCGACGCTCGAGATATGGTACGAAACTTGAAATTTATTATAGCTATACAAAGTCAGAAACGTCTTAGCAATTTTCGCTTAATTAGACAAAATGTAAAATATAATGCTTATTGTAGTTCAATTTTTGGTCCGATTTCGATAATTTGCTTTGGATTCCGTAAACGGAAGTGGCCGCTGAGGCGTGCCAGTCATTATACTGTTCCACAGATTAATCTATTTTCAGGGGTTTTGTTGCATTTAACAATTGAATGTATTGGTTACGAGCAGAGTTTTTTCAAAATCGAAGGTGGGTAAATGTGTGACCATTTTCACAGACGAGCAATTTCAAAAATTCACCGCACCAATTTTTAGCTAATGTTTATGCAGTTTAATAAAATTTATAGCTTCGGAATAAGAATTTTGTAAAAAATAATTATTTATTTATGTGATATATAAAATATTTGCCCCTCTATTGACCTTCCCACCGAACTCGGGTTCTTGAGAGGTTCGTTATTCCTAGAAGCCCGTCGGAATCTCGAAGATAAGTCAAATATTTTGCCTGGAGTCATGAACCGTTATCTGGTTTCTCTATACTACCAAAAAAAATCTGGAATTCTCGACCCCAGGAGTTCTGGCATTCGAAATTAGTTGGTGTTATCCCCACAGTTTATCTGGTTTGAAGCACTGTAGCTGAGAATTCGTCACATTAAGCATATCTAATTAAGAAAATTCTAGCCCCGCAAGTAAAAATTCGGGTACTTGGTGCCAAAATATATATGTAAAATTTGGTATACTTGTTAGTGTAACAGCGAAGAATTCGTTAATGTTTTGGCCGAGCAAGAAGGAAAAATTTACCTGGAGAAAGTAAGTTTGCATCTGCTCCATGGAATTTTTCCAATTACTATTTTCATTACGTCTGAGCAAATTAGAGAACATTTTAAATTTGTGTGCAAATCGTATTTCCGGGGGCCTAAAATTCAATTTTTCGTATCTTCCCCGCTGAAAGTGCGATCTAAGTCTTTTAAAAAGCAAACTTGACCGAATTAGGCACGCTAGTGGTTTTGTAAACACTATTTTTATTAGCTAGGTACTTTTCTATACCACTAAAATTGGACTAATCGTGTTTCTGGAGGTCCAACAATTAGATTTTTCCTATTTGCTTGCTGAAAGTGCGATTTAAGTCCTTTTAAAAGTAAAGTTGATCAAACTAGGAACTGTACTGACCTTGCGAACACTATTTATTGTACCTAGGTATTTTCCTATACCCCTAAAATTAGGTTAATCGTGTTTCTGGGGGCCCAAAAATTTATTCTTTCGTATCTTGCTCTCCGAAAGTGGTATTTAGGTCCACTAAAAGGCAAACTTGATAAAATTGGGCACCCTAGTGACTTCGTGAACAATAGTTCCAGCACCCAGCTACCTTGCTATACCCCCAAAATTGTGCTAATCTTGTTTCTGAGGGCGCAAAACTTAGATTTTTCGAATATACTTCGCCCAAAGTAAGATTGATTTGGGCACTCTGTTGATTTTGTGAAAATCTGCCTCTAGTGAATTGTATCGACGTGGTCACCTGCTATGTATTTGTTCAGTAAAAATGACAAAAACAAATTCCCATAAACGGAATTGTAAAAAGGAATTCCTGGTTAGTGCAACATTGTTCAATTTTTTCTATTATACACTGAAAAGTGCTTTTTCAGCCACAACAATGCCTTCCGCTATTTGACTCCCTAAATTATCGAAAACCCTGAACGTCTTACGGTTTATTGCTCAAAGAAGTCGCTCAAGCCCTTTCTTATTTCACTAACTAAAATATCGAAAACAAGCAAAGCGCTGAACCTCTTCCCACTTACTGTGCAATGTTTTCGCTCACTATACAGATATTGTAAAACTATTTTTACTCACTAAATTATTTAACACAAAATGACCAATTAAACCACTGTACGCCTCACTTGAATTTTTAGTCATTCGGTAAAGTAACAAAAACAAGTGTTTAAATCACCCCTCATTAAGTGAGTGCGAATGCGCAGTTACAGTTTTGAAATAAAGCGTGTTCATGCACTGTAAATAAAATTTCATTTTAAAATGCCGATAAAAAATAGTTATAGCCGTATTATTGCGTTCACGTTCAATATTTCTTACATAGTATATTTCAGTTGAACATGATTTATTTATAAGTTGATGTGATTCCTAAAGGACAGTGGTGAATTTAGGACTCTGCTCCTTTCATTTATCCAAGTTTCACTTTAAATTGTTGAACACAGCGTTACTTAAGATGTCACTTAAAAGCGAAAATACTGTTCAGAAATGTTGCACGCATTAATTTTTATAATGTTTATGACAGGTAGTACGGTTTTACTCCGATTGAACTGATAATTGAAAGTTCAGTGACAAAGTTGTATTAATCCAATTGCACATTCCTCGCTCATAATGTATTATAAACCCAAGTACGTTTACCGTGGAGTCTCGTTCGCTTGTTGATTTCTGCGACAAAAATGTACTACAGTACGCGTCAGAATTGACTATCGCATTTCGCGCGAGCAAGGGTCTAGCGAGCGACAGTCATTTTTCGCGGATACAGTACATATAATATTAAAAGACGAGTTCACATAGAAACAGGTTGTTTTTGTGCATAAATTTAATATCGTTTATTTAAAATATATATCTCAATAATATTAGTTTATATTAAACCTGTAAGCCAAGCCTTGTGAATATGCTTTTTGAATCCTTGTTACTAATACACAAAACAAATATAGCATAGGCATATTGCTTTCGTCTCTTTGACTGTAATTTAAAACTTGGGGTTAGCGAATCCTTTCTTAATTATGTCTTATCGGCACTTGAAAACGATATTTTATTTACACGCTTGATTTTACAACTGTAACTGTGCACTCGTACTCACTTAATCTGGCCTGTCCAAAGCCCTCCGAAGGTGGGGAACTTCGGGGGGGGGGCTGCTATGCTCATTCTCGGGGAAAATTAAAAGTGGGTGGATAAATTTTACTTAAAAGTACTAATATTTCCATGTTTTCATGCATTTTTACTGCTTATTTTACTGCGTATTTTCAAGCTAAAAACGATATTTTAGCATTATGAATAGCGGTAATTAATGTTTAAAAACAATTTGCTAACAAAAACATAAATTTTTAGACATAAAAAATTTTTTGGAATTATTGAACATGGGGGTTTCGGCCGATTGGGGGCGGAAAATGGCCCATAAGAAACAATGTGTTGAAAATAATAAATTATTGAATGAAGGTGTTATTATTTTGTTTACTGGTTGTTTTGTGTCCAACATCAATTATTGGCTCTTAGTGTGGTATGACGGCAGTCCAATTTATATGATTTATGTATGGGTTTTTTAAAAGTATTGCGTACTGCGATAATATTGGATATGTGCTTGGCGTGTTGGCGGTAGAATCGCTGTATGGTCTATTCTGTTCGCAGTACATTTTAGGCCGCCGGCTACCAAATGGACAATACTACTTTTCATTAACGGCGCCAAATGTGAACAAGGAAAAACTTAATGGGATAATCAACGGAAACAACAATGACGTTGATGGTGCAGATCGGTCGAGGTCAAGCTCAATCAGCTCCGTTGATAATATTAAGCAACACAAACGACGCCGACAGACATTAAAACAAAGGGCTGTTGCCGCTGCTGCACGACAAAAGGAGCGACGGCGAAAGCAGCGATATCGTCGTAGGAAACGTGCAAACGGCGAAATGAGGAATGACGGAGCCGGCCACGATGTATTTGAATTTGATGACGATAGCAGCGACAATCATCTAAGACCAACGTCCCCGTCAATGCAAACACAGCGGCCGAAACGACGTCGAATTTTGTCGCCTGGAGCACGAGAGCGAGCGCGTGCCCGATGGTCGTATATGACTCGACTTGGATTTGACGTTTCGGGATCCGAGCTCGACGAAGAAGATGAGGATGACCAGAAAAGTACACAGTCAAAATATTTCGATGCTATGGATGACGAGTTTTCCCCAGAATTATTTCCAAAGATACCGTCGAACGAGGGGCCTTCGTCAAAATATCGCTCAAGAACACTCGGGGGTGCTGGTGCAGGATATACACCAAGAAATCTTTTCACTGCCATGGAAAGCTTGCGATACTCAAGCAACAGTATTGGGATTGAAGAACGCCCTGTCCTATTAGATTACCTTGAGCGTGTCAAAACCACGAGTCCCCAAGCTGCTTCAACGTCAGGAGGCACGAACAGAACAACATTGGTAGGAAACTCAGAAGATTATCACGAGGAAGCACTGTTTGATTCTCTTGCTGCTTTGCGGAATTTTGACTATTGTCGATCGCGTTCTCGGGGAGCAACAAAAACTGTAACTAATATTGATGGTGCCACCATCAAAGCTAGTTTCAGGAATAAAGTATGGGCAGGGACAAGACATTCGTTAAATCATTCCATAACTCCGGAAAACCGTTCAACAGTGCATGAAAGCTCAGGGTCATCAGAGTTCGACGGCGACTCAAGAGCCAATGGGATCATGGCAACAACATCGGCTACAGCCAACACAACACCACGAAGTTCCTCGACTGTAGTGGTGCAACATACGGCATGGTCACGTGTTCGGACGCTGTTTGCTGGTACCGTCAAGTCAGCAGCATCCATGCTACTGCCGCCAGCAATAAGTGGCACTACTTCGGAATTCCCAAGTCGTAGCACATCGGTGACCACAACAAGCAGTTTGCAACAGATGGAGATCTATAGCTGTGCTTCTAATGTTGTTACCAACTTTTCGTCCAGTGCTAGTCGGTCGATATCTCATACTGCCATTGTTTCTTCTTCCAGCTCATTAGGCTCATGTTCACCATCGTGTAGCGAAGTATTGACCAAATTTCAACCGAAATGTCCGAATACTCCAGTCATGCGGCCACCGCTACCAGTTTTGCCAATTGATCAGTTCTCGGATGTCTCGGACGTAAGCAGTGACTGCGGCGACGATGTCGACGATAATGTTGCTGCTAATAATAATTTTACTGCCAGTGTAAGCAACAACATCGTGTTAGTAAGTACCTCGAACGATGTCCAGACGAAGCCTAGTAGTAATATTGATAGTATTAATAATGCAAACGATAATACTGCTACTACCTCTGTTGCTCACATTATGCTTCGCGATCGGCATAATAAAACTACTATAATAAAACACGAGTGCGATGCCAAAACTCGAAGCGACAATAATAGTTCGTCGAAGGTATTACCTCCACCGCCGTCACCAACATCGTCACGAAAAAATGGACTCATACAATTGCCAACCGTTCGACCCGGACAGCTACTGCTCTCTTCGTTAACGCTAAGTACTCCTCGTATTTGTATCGATTCATTAAAATACAATCATCGTCATGGTAGTTTTTTGCTAACTAGTTGTGCTCATTCGGCGTCAGAGTCACCTAGTCTTAGTAATGGTAGCACCGTTTCGTGTAAATCTACTATTACTACTACAACTACTACAGCGGCGTTGTCCAAAAATTCCTGTTTCAGCCCTAAATATAATCTACGTCCCTTTCGTAAATGCAAGAGATAAATGCATGTACATTATCGGTGCGCTCGCAAACGGGCAAATATTTGAGCAGTAGCGAATAATTACATTATGCCAAGTATTAGCGTCCAAGAAATTAGCTGAGAATATTTTTTTATCTTTTAATTGAAATAGTTTTAGCGGAATTTATTTTTAATACATTATATATGGTGCTTTCTTTTTTATATCGATGAGCGGTCGTAACGTCAAAGCAAAGCGAAAGAAATCAGAGAAATCAATTTGCTGTTTTATTTTTGTGCTATGAATTTTTGGGATGCAGAATTATCACGCAGTGATATTATTGGTAGTTCTTTGAAATGTTGTATAATGGACCAGCTCCTTCTTCGTTGTTTTGGCCGTAATGTTAGCAACTAGTAAAATGGTTTTCTTGAGTGCTTTCTTGGAAGCAAACAACTGCACAATCGAATATTATGTTGTCATAATGCATGATATCTTTCACTTCATGTGAGGAAAACATAGGCAAGTAATTCGTGTCGCAATTTAATAATTTTGTGTGATAGCTGGCCTTTAGTCGCCTAAGTATGTGGTCATCCTAAACTCAAGATTTTTGCGTTTCCACGACTTATTCTTGATTCTCGCTTGGAGCATCGACCCCTGGAAGTTCCTTCTGGGCACTCGATGTGAGGCAACTTCAGGGTTTAAACCAAAATTCAAATTGAAAAATGTACTATAAATTTAGCTGCTTTGACGTAAATTTTATGAAATTACATTACTTACAGACCTAGTCCGTGCGAGCACTAATATCGCTGGAAAGTTTCATATTATTTATTCTGAAAATACGCTGCTAAATGTTCAAATAAATTGTTGTTTGCAGCTCCAGATACAGAGTTTCAGATTTACCCAGGGCTACACTAAATTGCTGGGGTGGGGCGACGCGGAGCGGGCCGGAGTCAGCAGCATGATCAAGCTGGCTTTGGAGAGGACGCTCTTAATTAGCAAGAACGCACTCGTTAACTTGTGATCTAGTGATGAAGAATAAGGATGAATCTCGTGATTAGCTTCTAGATATCCTCAAAGTACTGAGTTATGTTTTTGTGTTGACTGCTTGCGCTCGCCATAATTGATCTATGCCGTACTAGCAAGCGTGCAATGTACATTACTTAAAGTATCAAAACGCAAAGTCGGTTTTCCAGCGAGGGAGCTGCTAGAGCAGAGTTGTAAATTATAATGTGCCCTATGTCAAAAGCGGCGGTGACTTAATATCACCAAGAGTTTATTATCCTCATTTCTGTGGATGGAAGAGTATGACACTGTATAAGAGTATGTGATCACTTCACTTTTTCCTTACAGGCACAGGTCGGTGGATCGGGAGGTGAGTTAGTTCAACATCTCTTCGCTTAGGTATCTTACACTGAAAATAGGTTTCCATGTAATTTAAGAGAAGTTTCTTTGATTTTTGAACCACTAGATATTGTATTAAAATTCAACACAGGTTATCGACTACCCCACAGTTTCTGCGGAGCATAGGAGTACCGGATGGCAAGACTCCAGGAGCCAATAGGATAACAGCAAGAATACCACCTACCGATGATAGTTATTTTTCTCTTATCTGATCGGCTGTTAGCAGCTGGAACACCGGCAAGATACCTCATGCGTAGCCGTACTGCAGACATATATAGGGAGTGACGGAATAAACCAACAACGACCACATGGTCCTATGTGGTAAAGGCTAATGTGTGGCTCACCGAGTGTCATAGTCATCTACAAAATTCATACTACGAACACTTATTGTTATTATATAGCTGAGGAACAACAAAATAAATTAATTGCAATATTTATAACATTTGCGAGCTGGCCAATATGCATGCATAGATCTCGTACATGTTCACTAGGGACCGATGATTTGAATTCAGGGAATCAGTTTTTGGGGGCGTCGCTGTATAATATATAGATGTTTGTGTTTATAAAGTACAAACCTTTTGTTTAATTCTGGCCTCTCCACATTAGGGGCTCCTAGCATTTACAAATTCCCACAAATTTCGGCTGCTTCCCCTTCTCTTGGGGCGCCCCTGTGCTAATTATGACTTCCCTGCAGGTCAGACAACAGCTTTTATTTAGAATATTTATAATTTATGACAAAATGATGTCTACTGAATTATGTATGCACTTTGAATAGGCAAACTAAGATAAACAATAACAACGTACACATTGTGAAACACGTTAAGATGCGATTATAAAACCCTTGTATGACCTGGGGCCACGAATATCCGCGCGCTAAACTGACAATAATGCCCAGATGTATTTCAGACTCCCCAGCGTAAGCCCGCCCAGCAGCACAATTTTGGACATGCGGAGAGGCCAGTTCATTAAGGATCAGTTGGCAACTATGCTGCCGTTAAAAATATTTGTATATATAATGACGTAATTTATCATCTATACTATATAGTAAATAGATATGTGTGTGTATTAGTAGACCCAAAAATTTCAGTTCCATTCAAATTTTAATTCTTTTTTTCGATCTGTGGCAATTATATACATTTTATCACGAAACTCGTTGTTGTCATAATTATTGTCGAAAATAAAACTTACAACGATTTCTGGCATTAGCAATATTTGCTTTCGCGAGTTAGATTGTAATATGAAATGATTTGCCAGCCAATTATTTGAACTTAACATAATTTTTCTACACTATTTATACCATCGTTCAATAGTGGTCTCAGCTGAATTTTTAAATACAATATTGAATATTATCACAGTGATTTATATGATATAGCTGCAAATATCTTGCGTTGAGTTGGTCATTTTTATTTCTCGAGTCACGGTAGGCCGCCCCTAACCTTGTAACCATTAAGGCGAGTAATTGGCCAAGCAATTCTTCAAAATGCAAGCTAACTTATATTCATCGTCACTAGATATTTAAGCTATTATGATAACAGGAATGTGCAACTGTTAGAAATTTACCCTGCAGGAGTGCTAGGTTAAGTTGGACCTTTACTAATCTTAGCAAATGCAATGTTTATTGGTTAAGTAGTCGCCTGGTTATATTGAAATGTTTGTTTTGCTTTATTAGTAATGTATTTCACCCAGAGTTTTATACTAATAGAACAAATTTATTACAGTTGCGTAATCTTGAATCTCAGTATGCTACTTAGGTGCCCTCATTGTAGCGTTCGATGTAAAGTATGTTTCAAGCTAGTTCCTACAAGTCTTTATAAAGCACGGTGTCCACTGGAAATCTGTACGGATATGGGTTACCATATCCGGGTAAAATTGTAGGCTATATATCGGATAATCTAGATATCCCTACTATTCGGGTATGGAAAACCATAGCCTAAAATTTCAAACTTTTTATAGGCACCAGAGTCAATTGCGAACCAGAGATGCACGATTGTCCAATAATTAGCAACTTGCAAGTAAGCAAAGTCCAAAAAGCCGGGGCTAAATACATAGTTTCTGATAAAAAGTGCAACGTTGTAGCATCAGAAGTTTGTTAATTGAATTTAGCAATCTTCAGGCCAATGGGTATCGTTTTAAAAACCTACCTATCCCTGAATTTTCATGATTATGGTTTAAAAGTTTTTGTTCAAACTATGACATAGTCTTCAAAATCAGTATATAAGTAACCAACCAACTGAAGACAAACAAATTGAGTTTATCGATTCTAAACCACTGAAAAGGTATGAAATATTCTGTCTGGACTCTAAGTATCCAACAGTGATGCAACCGGACCGGTATTTATTTGCGCTAATTTAGAAAAAGCTGAGTAAATCAAATCTAATTTAGAAGTTATGCGGTCTTTTAAATTTTTATTTTAATGGTAGACGTTGCTTTTCATAGATGGCATACTAAGGCAAACCAACAACCTCTCACTGTGATTTTAACAAGCAGCATTTCAATGTTTATTACAATTACATTGTAACTAAGGTTATCATCTTGCTTTATATGGATATTGAAATAAACATTACGGATGGATACGATAAAAACGTCTGGACGAGTTAGTTACAGCGGGTTCCTATTTGTTTCAAGCACAAGTTCGCGTGCAACAAATATTGCCAACTAAATTGTTGGACCATTTAGCCTCTGTGCAATGAAGTTAGATCACTAGTCATCAAGCCATCGTATTAAGCGCACCGAAAAACACCAGGCAACTGAAAACTGGCTATATTCTGGAAATCCAGTTCGTCCACGATAAAGTGGCTATGGGAATGTTCTAACAAAACAGTAGTAGATGAAAAACAGGGGTTTTGCCCCCCCGCCGGCGGAGGTCGGCGGTTGTGGTGATTTCGTAATGGTGTGGGTGATGATTCAGCCTTTTCTTGTAATTGTGTACATATAGTATGTATGTGTATATATTATGTATATATAGTATGTATGTGTATATATTATGTATATTATATATAATGTCTAACAACGAATGTTTATACTAAGTAGTATAAGAGGCATAAAATACCCAGGCTCCATATGGAGCCATCGGGCTATCTACAGTAATCCCTCCTATTTTACGCTATGCCAACAGGGCGGTATATTATTTTCGACTCTAAACATACCCGTAAGGGTAGGATAGTGTTCTCGGATGTTTGACACATTCATAAGGGTATTACACTGT